>PVJL010003800.1:0-146750 GCA_004026885.1 Lyroderma lyra | reverse complement strand
TGTATCCTTTACTCAGTTAACCCCAGTATAACGTCTTATAAAATTATAGTATATTATCATTACCAAGTTATTTACATGGATACAGTCAAGATACAGAACATTTTCATCACCACAAGGGTCCTTCAAGCTACCCTTTTATAGCCACACCTACTATTCTCTCCCTGCCCCCTCCTTAACCTATAGCAACCACTAACTAAGCCGGCTATTCTCCATTTCTACAACCTTGTATTTCAAAAATGTTACATATATGCAATCACACAGTTGTGGCCTTCTGGGATTTTTTTTTCACTCAGCATCATTCTCTGGAGATCCAGGTCCTGCAAATCATCAATAGTTGATTCCCATTGTGTTTTCAAAGGCATTTGCACACCCAGGAATAGTTCTTCATGAGCTGTGTCATTGTCACCCCATAAAATTCTCAGCAACATTATAGAAGAAAACATTTTATTTAGAGTCTTTCTTTTTTTTCTTTTTTTTTTTTTTTTTGAAACAATCAGCTTATGGAGGTTTCGACGCTTTGTGGTATTGGCCACAAACAGTTTGAAAAGTGTCCACAGTGATTTTTGCATGTGTGAATATGGCCTGCTGCCCATTCTGTGTGCTCCTGACATCTTACCAAGGAAACTCTTTCATTCCAGAGAACGGCCTTGGAGTGCTGGGTCTGGAAGCCCAGGGATAGTTTGTGATTGACATACAAGGCAGATAGAGGGAAATGGGAGAAAGAAAAAGGAAATGGAGAGAAGTAACAGGAGGCAAAGAGTGCAAGCAGAGAGCAAGGTACAGTCAGGAGAAAGGACGAGGCCAGAGGGGAAGGAGGGGAGAAGGAGGGAAGGCAGAGGAACGGACAGCTTTTCTAGTCATCACACCTCCCAGAAAAGAGAACCTCTTTGCCTCTGATTTCTACCAGCAGGCCCAGTGCTCTGTCATTGCAGAGACTAAGAGCAGTTATAAAAGATTCATCCTTCTGCCCTAGATTTACATCATAATGCACTATCCGTAAGTGGTAGTTGTTTTGGTTGCTTGATAAAAATTTGATACACTCTGATGAATACACATATAATAAATAGTCTAATTGTATCATGTTGTATAAAGACTTCAGAAATATATGGCATCTGTGTGCTTTCAAAGTGTAGGAAAACAGATAAGGTTTCAGACAGTCAAAGAAAGATCGTTGTCATTAAATTATGCGGTTATTGAATTTCTCCCCCTACGCTGTATTCTCCCTGTTCTCAAAGCTGTCTGCCACATGAGCAATCACCGGGGATGGGAATTTCCCCTAATCTCTGCAAGTGATCTTTAAAGATACTATTTAAATAATGAAGAGATTCTTTACTGGAGGCCTGTAGGTGGTGAGGATGGGTTAGAAAAAGGTCAGATGCGCTGGTCAGAGGACTAGAGTCGTGCCAAGGCAATCTGGAAGGGATGCAAGCTGTCCTTCGCATCCCTGGGACATCCTGAGTCTGAACAATACTGAGAACCTACTCTGTGCCCGGCACTTCAACAATACTTTCAAAGTGGAGGAGCACATTCATTCCCTCCCCTCTCCCCCACCCACTGGATAAGGCAACAGGAGCTTCGATAACCTCGGCTAAGACAGAGTTAGAATGGCTGCTTCGGGGATGCCTTATGCTCATTGCTCTTTATTTTTAATTAATTATTTTAAATTAGAACCATAAACCAAGCTGCCAGGTCCAGCAATCTTTTCCAATCACTGGATCTTGAAAGGAATGGATCAAGGATGGGAACTGAACCTGGGCCTTCAACCTCCTGTGGGCTCTGTGATGTCCACACAAGGATGCTAAAAGAGAGACTCCAGGCTCTAAGGAGGCCAGATCATATGATTCCTAAAGGCCTTCTCTCTCTTAAGATTCCAGGATTGCTTTGTATTAAAATGTTAATGGACAATAAGGGAGTAACTAAATAAATGGCTTCATCCATGTTCAGAAGTCTTGACAGCCTCTAAAAAGAATGAATTAGAACTAAGGGTGGTAACAGAGGACTAAATTTACAACATATTGTAAACAGGAAAAAGCAAGCTGTAAATAGGTATTTCCATATAATAATACTGTATGTTTTCCTTGGAGAAAATGTGGGTTCTTTAACACAAAGATGCAAACACACACACACACACACACACACACACACACACACAGAGGAAATAACACTAAATATAGGGGAGGAGGCTGGGTCTGGAAACGGTAGGAAGAGGAATTCAGCCTCATTTGTAACATTGCTTCTCCTTTCTCCTCCTCTTCCTTTTAGTAAGAAGAATATGTTCATGTATAACTTACGGTATTGACAATGAAAGGAAAAGTGCTGTTAACTACGAGGGTGTTTCTCCCAGTTTAATCGCGATTGAAGATTGGGTCACTCATTCAATCATTCATTCATCAATACTCACTAAGTGTCTTCTATGAGCAGCACTATAAGGATACAGGGCGGGATGCAAAGGTGGACTGAGCTCTTTCCTTCGAGGAGCATATGGTCAATGAACCAGCAATGATAACAGAGTGTGAGCAGGGCTGTGAGAAACACACAGCCCAGGCAGGAGGCATCAGCATGGGCTTCCCAGAGCCTGAGGGGCCTTTGAGTGAGGGATGTGTATTCCAGGCATAAGGGACAATATGTGGCAAGGTCAAGAGTGAACAGAAGCATGGCTTACTTGAGAAAGTAAAATGTTTGTTATAGCTGCTGGGAAGTGGGGGGGCGGGGATGGTGAGAGGCAAAGCTAAAGATATAGGCAGATTATAGGTAATAGAGCGTCTTATGGGTCGTGTTAAAGAGTTTAGACTTTAGCCTAAAAAGCAGTGGGGAGCCATTAAAGAATCTTAAGCAGATAAGAGCTTAATGGTGGACTTTTAGACTTGATAAAGGAGCTTTCTGGACGAAGTGACCCTGAGTGGTTCTCAGAAGCTTTCTACTTACATATACCACAGTCATGATTTCAAAGATGTACAACCAAATCAACTTGTAATGATCTGTATGGAGATAGATTGCTTTGTGGATTACCTGTGGCAAATGGAAAACGTTAACTCCAAACTGATTTTCCATTCCTGCCTAGGACACTGATAGCTGCCTTTCTGTCATTAGTCACCAGCTCCCTTCGGCCTGCAAATGCATTTTATCACTGGACTGAGCCAAACCAAATCCAGCAGGGAAATCTCTGCTTGAGATGATTAGCATAATGCCTGAGAAAGCCAAGTGTAAATGACTGCTCATTGGAGGGAATGCCCACAGCAAGCACCCGTCACATCCCCCAGGACGCGAAGTCCATGCATGTGGTCGATTCAGTTTAGCCATGTGCGAAGCTGGGAACAGAGAAGGGACTGGGTCATTTGATGCACCTGCGTTTGAATCCTGGCTTCTCCCTAGATTGGCAATGTTTGATGTTCAGTAGGTTATTTGATCCCTGGGTATCAGCCTCTTCATCTAATACAGATGATGCAGGGAAAGTCTATGCAGGTTTAGGGTCAAAAGTCAGCAGGCATGCTGAGAACTGAAAATCAAGCACAGTCAAAAATGGCACTGGAAAAATAAGACACCACTTGAAATCCTCTTTAAATTGTGAACACCAGGCACTTGTAAGCCCAAAAGCTTCCTTTTATTGTTATTTTTTTCTTCCCCATATTTTCCTGATTCACTGGAGGTTAAGGTCTAGTTTGAAAGGCTGAGGAAGAAATGGTAAATAGGGTGGGGGCTGGGGATGTAGAGATGCATTAAGTGAAAGTTTCTCTCTCACTATCCCCATCGAATTTCCTTCAAGAAAGTTAAATGTGCATTATGATTCAACTCCATTCTACCACTATAAATATTACAGCTACCTACATTTTTAAATTGTGGGTATTAAGTGTGTGTGTGTGTGTGTGTGTGTGTGTGTGTGTGTGTATTACCCAGCATACCAGGGCTGTCCAGAAAGTATCCAGCCATGTAATATGAAAAAAAGAGGCATTTATGACTGGGTTATTTCCAGAAGTCCATGGTATATTGTGTGGTTTGGGGCATTCTGTTTATTGGTCATGGATAATTGAGAACAGTTCATTCATGTCCACAAACCAGTCACTCTAGAATGAATCTTAAAACAATAGGGCTGGAAGTTTCCTGAAGTAATCTAAATGGAATCATTCAATTTATGGAGGAGGAAACTGAGGCCAGGTTGAGGACTGTTCTACAAAAGTCACACTGCTACTGAGTGGCAGAGCTGGGACAAGGTCCCAGCTCAAGTGACTTTCAGTCCAGAGCTCCTTCTATTCCATCATGCTGACCCTCTCAGGAGCCTCCTGTGAGGCTCCTCCCTCCAATCCTTTCTTCAAAATCATGCATACATTACTGTGGTGAGCAGAGGCTCTGGTGCCGGTTAATGGAATACTTCAGAGATGGAGGTGGGGAGGTTATGAAGCTGGAGACTCAAAGCTTCCTTGGAAGCTGAGAAATGCTGTTGTCCTTGGCTTCATGGCTGTCTAAGTATTTGTTACAACCCCTTGCTTGTCCCCAAATTCCAACTCAATAGTTGTAAGTAGGTCCATCCTGCACGTTACTACAAAGATTCTCTTACCTCATACTCATTGCATGGACAGGGCGCACCAAGATCCACCCAAGACAAAGCATCCAGATGAGTGGCGTCCTCCCTCAGGAATGGTGCAAAGACTGGCCAGAGCCCAGTGTGGCTTCACTGCAATGCATTTTCTAACCAAAGAGAAACCGCTCAATGCTGCCTTGAGTATCAATGACCTTAGCTCAGGCTAGTGGGTGATCTCCCTAAGGATTATAAGAGCAAAACTGAAAAGTGCCCTCAGACTTCGAGTCTCTGCTCCCAGGAAGGAAGACCTCTTTCCTGCTGGGTGTGTATCACATCGGTTGACCAAACACCTGCCTAAAAGTGTGTAGTAGTTACAGATGTTTCTTAGCACCCAGATGTATATAGCATGTTCCAGCTACTGCCGCTTCTATCAAGTTGAGCACTGAATCTCTGCAGTCACGTCCTGGTAAACACTCTGATCGTTCATGGGATGTGGGGGTTAGTGGATTTAGAAAGCATGAGCCAAGGGCTTCAGTGTCAAGCATAGGGTCAAATTCCAACCCTTCACCGACACAGCTGGCAAGTTCCTTGCAGCCCCAACTCCTCATTGGCGAAATGGGAACAATGGCAGTGACCTCCCAGAGTCATTACATAGATGCAGGGACAAACAGAAGACCCCTAGTAAGGGAGTGTGACATGGTTGCTATGGAATGGAGAGTAGATTGTTTTTTCAGAATAGATAGGGAAGTTTCTGTCTTGTTCACTACTGTATCCTCAACACCTAATGTATGCAGGAACTCAATAAATCTGAATAAGGGAGTGAATACATGAGCACCCGAATGGTCTCTGATTTGCAGCCCTACAGGTGCTTCAAAAAGTCCTTGAAATCTATGCTTGTAGCGAGAACTCAATTAATTCAGGCTCCAACTTTTACATATGAAGTTAGAACCACTTCAAAGTTGAACCACCGAAAAGCCCTCATCCACCAACACCTGAACTAAAGAGTTCACTCCCATTCACTGCATTGGGTTCTATACACCACCTGTCCTCTCCAGCTTCCAGCCCACAGGAGAGGATGGGGTGCAGGGGCCCTCTGACTTCTCAGCCACTAAGCACCAGCATGCCTAGGCCCTCAGCCTGGGGAGCTGCAGGTTCAGAGAGCAGCATAGACATCTCTGTCCTGGGATGAGGATCTATGTTCCAGAAGGGTTCTTGCCTAGCAGCAGCTGCCACAGTCTCATTCAGCACCCCTCGGAAGCATGCATGAAGCCACAGCAAGGACCACAACTCAGAAAAGCGCCAAAATCTGGCTCAGGCAGTTAACCTCATGCCAGAACTGAGAGGAAAATACAATCACCCACCAATAAAATGAAAAACTTTAAAAATCCATTAATGGCCACCAAAACTATGTGGCTGAAAAGAAGTGTACTTGTTGACATGAAAGTATGAGGGATTACTTACAGTCTAGTCATTCCCCCTGATCCAGAAATGCGAAGCCAAATCTCCCTAAATACTGAATAGATCCTGCTTTGATCAGCCAGAATGCTGTGCCCCCAACACTACCCCCAAATCTTGACACCCCACTCCTGCTGACAGCCACCATTATGTACACTGTGACTTTTATTCTATTGCTGGTTGAAGTCCCTGAGTCTCAAAAATCTGAGAGCAAGAAATGGGAGTGAAGTAGATGGAATGGTAGTTGACATATTTTCCCTAAATGTACAGTTTCAATAGGAAGGTGCTCTGATGGCGACAAAGACACAAAGAAACTTGGGCATACTTCAAACTGGGAATTATCCTTTTCTATTCACTGTACCTTTTCAGAGTGTGAAATAACCAGAAAGTGGTGATGGGTATTAATTATACTAGGTAAGTAAGATTAACTGAGCCCTTTCTATGTGTTAGGCAAGGTTACAAAAGCTTTATGAGTAATGATTCATTTTATTCTCCCAATTAGTCCCTGAGAAGTACAGAGAAGTTACATAGCTGACTCAAAGCCACAGGGTCTTTATATGCATAAATGAGTTATAAGATGACAAATACAGTAGACATTCCATTAACCGGAACCCAAGCAACCACACTCTCAAGCAACTGCCAAAAATTTTTTGCCAGTTGCTGGAGATTTTGCTGGGTGCTTGAGAGTGCCAGTTGAGTTCTGGTTAACGGAGAATGTACTTACATTTATCTGGCATCCACCAATCCCCATGGATGCTGGTTAAATGAGAGTCTACTATACTATGAAAACCCAATGGAATAAACTAAAAAAGGTAAGTGAAATAAAAAGGATTGCAACAGAACCCAAGAATGCAGTGACAGAGTAAAAGCTTACATTAGTAGCACATAAAAGCAAATAAGCACTGGAAAACTGAGTCAGTGATGCAAAAAATACAATGAGAAAATGTCTAAGAAGGCAGGAAAATGCCAAAGCAACAAACAACAATGTCAGAACACGTAATACACATAGAAGACGGAGACTCTATCAGTAAACAAGGATATTATTAATTTCCCTTGGTGAAAATAAATAAAACAAGAAATATTAGTCATAATATTGTAAGATTAAAAAATTTCCAACAAGTTGACAATGTACAGTAGAATTGTACACCTGGAACCTATATAATTCTTGCTAAGCAATGTCACCCCAATAAATCTGAAAATAAAAAAAAACTTTTTTCATTGCATTCCCATGAAAAGAAAAAGAAATCAGTGAAGAGAAACCTTTTCCTAGATACAGTCAGCTAAATTTACTGAATTAAGGATTAATAAAAATTATTTTTAAGACAAGTAATTAACTATATTTATTCTTAAGAAATTAAGATCTTTACCTGCAATCCTACATCAAACAAATTGCAAATAATTTAAAAAGTTAATTTAAAAATGAGCCACGTATAACCTTGGAAAAAACTGTGCTAGTATTGCATGGATTTTTGAAGAACATTTTTCTTTTTGCTTAGAGCAAAAAGTAATGGAAAAAATCACAAAAGAAAACATCAATAGATTCTACTAATACCACTTAAAATTTATATCCAAAACAACCTAATCAAAATTTAAGAGCACAAAAGAATAATATTTCTTGTGAAAAAATAGTAAAGGGTAACTATTAAAAATAGAAGTTAGAGACAGACATTTTTGCATTTTAATAGGGAATAATCACTTTAATTATAAATATATATGAATATGAAACTTACAAAACAAAAATACCCCGTAACCACTTTGGAAATGTTCATACTCCCCAGTAATCAACAAAATGCCAAGTAAAGCATGACCACAATTTTGCATATTGAATTGGCAAAACAGAGGAGGGGACAGTTTGTTCCTTAACTGCTGGTAAGTCAGCTGCTATTTAGAAGCCAGTGCTGCCCTGGGTACCCAGAACACTGACAGTGTATACATATGACCCACCAGTTTATTCCCTAGGGATTCATTCTGTGCAACAATCAAACACGTGCACACAGGAGGACTTTCACCAAGCACAGAATGCCCTATCTACCCAGTGCTCAATTATTTTAAAAATCACCATCAACATCAGTCCTCACAGGTGTTTCGACCTTCTGAATTTGTGGAGCATGTTACCAAGTGTCATCTTCTTTAATTTTTGAAACTCCCTGAGGATAATAATGCCTATTATTATCATTATCCCCATTGGAAGACAAAAAGGGTAGGTAAGTGTAGCCTGAATTTAAAGGTCACAGAAAGCTTTCTCTGACATCCGAAATCGTGCCATTAAGATATGAAAATATAATGACAGAATAGAAAAGGTGGATCACCTAGGCCAACTCTGGCCTCTTGCAAAGTAGAGAACTGACATTTAGAGAGGGGACGTTTCTCACTGAGGTTCACAAGGTGATTCTGGAACACTCTTTCTCGTACGCTCACTCATTGTAAAGCAGAAACATTCCTGGGAAGGAGGAGCTGCTCTCAAAGCTCTTCTCTTTGCTATTTGTTAGCTTATTAGCTAAAATGCAGGCACCTGAGAAGCTGGACATGGGACATGTGATGGGTTAGTTATGATGGAGAAAGAAGAGGTGAAGGGGGTCTGAAGAAAGGTCTGGGAACCTTCCAACCTTACGTCTTCACCCACAGTGAGCACGCAGAGAGCATGGGGTGGGTGAAGGAGTAAGAACACAGGAGAAACAGGGAACTGATCCCAGCTGCCTAATCTGCTGCTCAGGTCGGGGCAGCCTCTGACCCTTCCTGGGACTAAGAACAGCTGGCTCAGGCAGCGGTGCTGTAGGTCTCAGATCCGCCAGGTGAGGCCCACCAGGTGTCCATTGGCCTCTGAGCATTCTCTGGAAGGACCCTGGACAGCGCTTCTTTAGCTCTCCAAAGAGGAAAATCCCACCAGACCTCCCTTGAACAGACCCTAACAGTGCAAGTATGATACAAATGTCTTCCTGGAGAGTCCATGGGGACCTGGTCTCAGCTGCTCTCCTTGGCTGCTCTGAACCCACTTAACAGCACATTTATCAGATACTTATTTAAAGGAAGAAGTCCAGAAGAGTTGGTCTGGGCAGCTAATTTAGGTCTGGAAGATGGGTCTTGATTGACTTTCATGTGTCAGGTATCTTCCCATTTGTAAGAGCAGACAGGTATTAAGGAAGTCAGAGCCCACCCAGAGCATTTCAAGCTCATTGCCTGCTGGCTGGGGCCACAATTCATGGATCGGTTTCCTTAGGGCCAAATCCCTGCCCCACCACTCATCCTTAGCCTCTGCCTTAACCTCTGCCCCCCAGCTGGGGGAATTGGAGCTGAGGGGTTTTGTAGGGCCAGCCGCCACTGAGAAACATGTCCTTCCCTCTGTGTCTCTGCCTCCTGCTAAGCCTAGGTCTGCACTCTGCAAAGAAGAGGTCTTCTGTAGGGTCCCCCCCACCTACCCTGCCTCTCTCAACTCCCCAACCCCACTGCCAGATAACTCGCCCTCCTGTCCCCATAGCTTATAGCTATGGACCTCAGGAGCAGTATTTTTACAAGCGTAATCTATTACTAATAAAAGCAAATGTTCTGAAGTTTGTGAGTGATTTCCTTTTCATTTTATTTTTTATAATAGGAGTGGATTCAAGATTATAGCTATAATAAAATCCCTTATTTCTGTGCATTGTGCATTCCAGTGCATTTTCTTCAGGGACAGAAGACAGAGCCCTCAGGGGCTCAGTGCACCCCCATGGGAGGGTGCTGCCTACGTGAGCTCCATCCACCCTGAGTGGCAGGCCAGGGCTAACCAGTGGGACTCCTTGTTTGGAGGTTTGTGAGGCCTGGATATTTGCAGGGGACTCCTTTGGGCAGGGACCTTGCCTTATTGTCCTCTGGGCTCCAGCCCTGGAGACAGTGTCCACACTCAGGCATCGTGGAGTAGTGGCAGGTGGTGTTTTGACTGAAGAGCTCCCTGTCTAACCAAGACCTGCCTCGTGAACGTGCACAGAACATGGCAGGGTGCGACTGGTCGAGTAGCGACTACACCCAGTCCTCCGTCTCCTCAGTCCTGCTCTGTGACTTTCCTAACCCTGTCTGGTTTCCGACATCAGTTTAAAATATCGCTGATATTTTCATCTTTTGTGACCCACAAAGCACCTAGAATTACTTTCTCTGAGCCCCTATGTCATGGTTTGGCTAACCTCATTGCTGAATATTTACCACATGCACAGGTGTTCCATGAGCATGTTCTGCTTTGGTCTACACCAAGCACTCCTCCAGGCATCGTTTTCTCTGCCTCTGTGCATGTATTCCCCCTTCCAGCACTGAGGACTCTATTTGAGCTTTAAAAGTATTTTGAACTGAGTTGAACCACGTATAGGCATAATGATAAAGAAATAAAGAAACAAAAGCAAAAACATAGTATTTAGGTATTACAGAGACCTGGATTCAGATCCCAGCAAATCCCATTGGAGACTGTGTGGTTTTAAGCAAGTTATACATCCTCTCTGACTTTTCATTTCTTCAACTTGAAGATGCACATAATAATGTCGACCATGTCATGGGTGAGACAAAGGCCACATCTTATAAAAATTGCCTGCCCTCTTCTGATATGTCTCCTGACTCCCCCACTCCCCACCATATTTTGAGCCCCTAAGAATCATTAGCAGGTCAAGAATGCCATAGTCCCTTCCCAATGGCCTCATAGAGCCTCTCAGAGCTTGTCCATGGGGGACAGACAGGCCTGACCAACCACATGCACTACTGCAATGTGGCCTGTGGGTGCAGTCACTGGGCAATAAGACCCTAGGCAACTGCAAGGACCTCAAGGTGGCTCCCCCAGAAGAAACATTTGGGTATACCTAGAGTGACAGGTAGGCTGAGCATCACATTGGTATCCCTAGTTCCAGACCCCTCATCCCAACCCCAAGTTCTGCCCAAGTTCCACATTAAGTAAAACCAACCATTAAAGGGATGCGCCTTTTCTCAAATTAACACAAAACCACACACACACACAGACACATGCACACGCACAGACACACACACACACACACACGCATGCACAGACACACACACATGCACAGACACACGCACACGCACAGACACACACACACACGCACACAGATAATTCTAATAGCAAATTCACTGAGAAGTTACGATGTGCCAGGCACTAAGTATTTTACATTCATTCATTCATTCATTCATTCATTCATTCGTACTCTCCTCAAATCTGTGAAGTAGGCATTGTGATTACCTTCAGTTTATGGACAAGGAAAGGGGGGCATGGAGAGGGTCAGTAACTCCTACAGGGTTGGAGAGAAGTAACTGGATGACCCATGCAGTGCAGCTACTCTTGGCCATCATGTCTTCTTAGATAGTTCTAAGAAACAAGAGCCACCACCTGTGGACACTTGCCACACGCCACAAGCTCTTTCAGATGTTACGATTTCTACATTCCAGAAGGGGAAATTGAAGATTTGAAAAGTTAGGCGACTTACTAAGATCACAGGCAGAAAGTGATGAAACAGGAATTTCGAGTCCAGCCTTTCCAACACGCCACCCTGCATCCCAAAGGACACTTTTCCTTTGGAAAATGGGGAGCAGAAGTAGGAAGAAGATCCACGATATTAATTAATTACAAAAGGAAATATCCTCATTAAGTGGTCCTAGCTTCCTCCTCCCAATGAAGACCCCGAGGAGACGCATTTCTCTTGTATCTCTGTCCCCTCCTCTGGCATCTGCGAATTAAACGGAACCTTGGAGCTTACTTCCTTCTCAGGCTTCAGGTTCCATATTAAGTAAAATCTCTGTAGCCTTTCCCTCTTCCTCCTTCTCTTCCTCCTCTGTCCTCAAGCTCAATGCTGTTCATTACCGTCCCTGGAACCTCTCCAAGACAAGCACTGCCGGGAGAAGCCATTGTCTAGTCAAAAAAGTCCATTAAGGCTGTCAGGCTCCCTAACAAATCAATCAGGCACTAGGAGGCCTTTCAAAACGATATCATTTGCTGTTCAGGTGGAAACAAATAACTATCCCAGGTGAGTCGGCAGCAGCACGGGCCATTTGCCAAATTGCACCACGGTCTCCGGAAAAGAGCTTCGTTTTCCACACACAAACGTGTGCTTATTTCTCTCATCTTAGAGCAAAACAAAACAAAACAAACCTTTTCTTGACCCTTTCTCCCCCCAACTAGTACCCTATTCTTTGTTCTCCTTTACAGTCCTGCTCCTCAAAAGAGAGTAGGTCTGGACTCAGTGTCACCAATTTCTTCCCATTTTTTATTGTTCCAACTCCAAACAGACGTTCATTCAGCCTTCCCCCTCCAAGTTGCTTTGTGCAATGATCCTTCGTCACTCCTCACCGTCCCTGACCTGCTGCAGAACCTGATCCCTGACCCTCTTTGTCAGAGTACACTAACTTCTGTATCAGCCAATCCCTGAAATGTCCCCCAGCCCAGAACACAAGGTACACTTCAATATCATCTTCACAGTGAGACCTACCCTGGCACTCCCAGCCTCCCCCTCCCTTCTCTACCTTTTCTGGATTTTTTTTCCATTTTTTATCTCACCTATTAATATATAATTTACTTAACTGCTACATCTGTTGATTAGTGTCTGTGTCTCACTCTCACCTCTTCTAGGATGTAAGCTTCACAAGGACAAAGAACTCTTTTTCATTCATTGACTTGTATCCCCTTTCCAAAACAGAGCTTAGCATGAAACACGCAGTTCCGAGGTCATGTTATCAAGGCGCTGTAGAGGTGAGTATTGGGTGATGTGTCAACTGCGGGGGGCTGTGAAGGCTAAGCAGAGGAGCTGACACCTGAACCACTGCCTAAAGCAGCAGCAGGTGTTGAAAAGAAGAGGGAACGGGGACAGGAGAGGCATCCTAGAGCAGATGCCAGTGAGGGACTCAATAACGTCTGTTAAAGACAATTCAGTCATTGAGAAATGTTTCCTCTTTGATGCTTGTTTAGTTTTTGATTATATACACACAAAGACAATGAGAATTAAAACCAGAAACTTCTAAAAAAATCTAATAGCAGGAGTTTGCATGTCAAAATAACCTTTCTAATGCTTGCAGATTCATGACATATTTTGTTTTCCCCATGCTATTAGCACTCCCTTTCTACAGATTTAGACATAAATTGGAAATGTTGTTTTAAACACAGCCCCCATCTCTCCCTCTCATAAGACTTCCTGCTACATTTGGAGATCATTACCTGAAGTTCAAGGATGGGGTCGTTTAGGGGCTTCAAGAATCCCTTAAAACTTCTGTGAAAGTCTCCATGCATTTTTCTTTTCAGGGCTCTGAGTTCCATATCTTTAATTAGATCTCATAGGGACTGTAATTTTTTAAAAATGTGTACAAACCACTGCACCATACCACAACCAATGTTCTTTAGAAGGAGCATATAAATCTTGGATTTTATGATGACCTTGACCCAGGACAAACTTGGGACTGGTTTATACAATGTCTGCCTACAATGGAGCTCCCAGGTTAAAAGCATGAGACTACATGTAGAATACAGACTCCCCTGGGCTGAAATGTCCTCTTGCCTGCACCAAAGGTCTCCTAGGAAGTACCTGGAAACAGCTACCAGCTGCTCCAACCCCAACATAAATAATGCCCTCCAGTCGGAATCTGAACTCTATTTGTGCAGTGTTTGGGTTCAGTGCCACTAAATTTAAAAGACCCTTGCAATTCTAACATCCACTCTCTGATTTGGATTCAATGCCATTAAATTCTAATACAGTGAAGGCTAGACGTGAACTCTGAGTCCACCTGATGGCCAGGTGCACTCATTTAGTTTGTTCACCCCAGCAGGCTACAAGCTTTGGAGAATATCAGGGTCACCTGTGGTGCTTGTTAGTCACCTAGTTAGCTCTGAGCAGGCCAGCTGCAGCATATGTGGGGATTATGGGGTGAAGGAGATTGAAAGAAAAGATGTGTAGTGTGTCCCAAACACCCCTGATGGCGATAAGCACCTGTGAGGGGGCCTCGGTGGCTCCACGTTTGATAAGCACCCCAGCTGATTGGAAACACTGATCTGGATAGTGGCTCCTGAATTTAGCTCTGCATCAGAACTGCCTAGAACAAGCCTATCCAACTGCAGCCCGTGGGGCAAAAGCAGCCCAGGACAACTTTGAATGCAGTCCAACACAAACTTGTAAACTTTCTTAAAACAATATGAGAATTATGCATGGACCTTTTTTTAGCTCATCGGCTATCTTTAGTGTTAGTGTATTTTACATGTGGCCCAGGACAATCCTTCTTCCAATGTGGCCCAGGGAAGCCAAAAGGTTGAACAGCCCTGGCCTAGAAAGTTTCAAAACAATTCTGATTCCCAGGCCACTCCAGATCTACTAAATTGAATGCTGGGGTGAAGCCCACAAATGTGTTTTTTTGACAGCTCCCCAGGTAATTCTGGTGTTCAAGCAAATCCCTACCTGCTTTCATTTCACTGACCTTTATAAAAGTATTAGCAACGAATCTTCAATGCACTGAAGGTCTGTTCTCCAAAATTATAAAATGCTATAGGAAGTTAAATCCTCATAAAACAAACACAAGTGAAGAGGCTGAAAGATTTTATATGTTGCCAATGTGTGTGTGTGTGTGTGTGTGTGTGTGTGTGTGTGTGGTTTATTGGCAAATAAGTAGTTTTTGGCTTGAGTAATTTTCTTTCTCTCACCTCCACTGCCCAGCTGGGCCATCCCAGGAGAATAAAGTCACAGCAGGGTCTGCCCAGGCTGAGGGCTCAGCTCTTGTGATTGCCAGGGTCTGTGTGTCCATAATATAAACAGTTGCTGGGAACACAAGTATCTTAGTCTCACCAGTAGTTGATCTGCCCTCCCCAAAGGCAACAAAACACCATGCAGTATGTGGCTGGGACCAGCCCATGGAGTCACAATCATTGGCTGGCTCAGAATGGGCAACGAAATCATGGTAAGAAGTCAAAAGTTAACAGGGCCATCAACTAAGACCAAGATACGATACGATGTAAGACTTTTTTTTCCTACTGCAGAATACATAGTGTTGACATGTGTCCTTGCTATATGATTTATTGATGCCTTCCTAAAACTCTTTGTATTTTTGCTTAAGGATTCAGTACAATTCACAGACACTTTCAAGATCACTTCAAGATCCACAAATGAAAATTTAAAGTTCCCCAGGATCCATTGGGCATTAAAGGTAGAAATACCTTAGAGATAATCCAACCTAATACTCTATCCCCTTGATTAACACATGAGAAAACTAAGGGTCAAAGAGAGAAAATAATTTTTTCAAGATTACATTCTGAGCTAGGTGCAGAACAGAAACTAAAACTAAAACATCTTGCCTTCTAGACTAGGGTTTCTGAATCTCAACATTTTGGGTCAGATAATTTTTTGGTGTCGGGGGCTATAATGTAAACTGTGGGAAGTTTGGCAGTTTCCCTGGTCTCTATCCACTAGATGCCATAGTAACCCATTGCTCCATTAACAAAACTAAAAAGTGTCTCTAAACATTGCTGAGTGTCCTCCGGGTGAAGGGCGGGGGGCAATCACCCTTGATTGAAAAACAATGACCTGAACAAATATGCCAATCCATGTGAATTGTGGCTCTCACATTTACCTGGCTGTGTGGTCTCAGCAGGGCACTTACCTTTTTGACCCCGAGTTTCCGTATGTTTAAAGCAAAAATAATGTCAACTTCACAAGTTCGTGTGACTGGAGAATACGATAAATGAAGTTACATATTTAAGTCTCTTCATAAAGTGCCAGGCACACAGTAGGCTGGCAGTGGTTATCATTTTTTATTATTTTTATGACATGAGACAGTCTGACACCAGTCTATTTCCAGCAAGCTCTTTTGCCTTTGTGCAATTTGCTATAAATGCCACTGAACAATCATTTCATAGTGGGGAGAACTAGCTTGGCAGCAGTGGGCTGAGACTGTGGCCTTCTCACATTTGGAAGAAAGGCAGAGAGCACTTGCAAGTCAGGCAGGGTTGTATTTGCTGTGCAGGGAAACAAACTACGTGCTATTTGTTTGTTTTTGTCATGTCTCTAAGCTTCCTTATCTCCAGCTGCAGGATTCTGCAAAGTAAAATTCAATTAGTATTTATCATCCTGTTCTTAGCTGAATAAGCCAACTTCTTTTATTGCTGAAACTCATAAAAAGTGTGGAATTGCCAAAGCCCTCTGAAGATCTCAAGGTTTTGAGATGGAAAAGGCCTGGATGTAAAAGGAGGAAAGTAATTTTTTTTATAACAAAATAACCATGCTGTCATTGTGATCACAGATAATGTTCAGATATGAATATAAACAGAGTTCAATTCTGGGGTTTTCACATTTTGGCTTCACCACCAAATCAACCTGTGCAGAAACCCAAGACTATACAATCCATGAGAATGGAACAGCCCTTGCTGTTTAGGCTGTTTGAGCTATCTGTCTGTCTCCACACTCTATTTATGTTGGTTGGAATTCTAGGGCACTTAAAGACACTATATACATTTTCACAGCTAGGACTGATTTTATCATATCCATCTTGATGCCCAAGAAGAGTCAAAGCAATTTGTATTGGTGACTTCTTGGATCTATTCCTGTCTCCTTTTCCCCTTGGAAATGTCAAGTGGTACCCTTTGCATTCCTGCCCCTGGTTTGACTAAGCAAGTACATACTATGACAGTGCCCTTGACCTTCACTCCTATCTCCAGAATCTGTCCATGCAAGGGTAACACATACCCAAACCCTACATCCAGATGTCAGCCTCCTGTTTTCTTAACTTTTCATTGGTGTGACTCTGTATTTTCCCCACTGCTTCCCCAACCATGAGGTTTAGAAAGCTCCTGTCTTAGATGATGGCCAGCTACCAGGTGAGGGTGTGCTAATGAAGTTAGGAGTCACCTGTTCTCTTTTTCAGCTGTTATTGGTACAAGAGGAGTTGCCCCCAGACATTCTTCTTAGACAACAAAAAAGATGACTTTGGATTTCTGAGGAAATCCACTAGGACTAACCATCAGAAAGACGATCCATCTAGGGAGCTGCCCATAGAGTTAAATCTATTTCTGAAAACTTCTTCTCCACCATGAGACCCGCTACAGAAGGCTGTGTTCATGTGAACTCCATAGTGAGAAGCCCTTGCCTGTGTCATTCACCCCTGTAGTTCACACACAGTAGACACTCAATAATTTCTTATGAGTTAATGAATGAATATATGTAGGATAGGGCAAATGCTCCTCTTTGTCAGTGTGCAAATCTCCAAGTATACCAAAACCTTCACACCTCCTTGTCTGGAGAGCTTAAGTCACATGTCACAAGCTGGTACCTAGGGCCAAACTCAACCAACAGCATTCTTAATCTGTAGGTTGTCTGTTTTACACAGTGCTTTATATAAAATGAATTATTTAATTTAAAACATTTGTAAATTTCACACCAAACTCTAGATTTCTGACTTCTTTTGAAAATGACAAGACCTGGTAGCTTTGGGCTTATGTTTATAGATGAGAAAAATTAAAATGTTACTTATTCTTCCCCTGAAGTACAACTAAAAACCCTACATGAGATATATGAAACAAACAAGAAGATTTAAAGTTGGATAGAAAGCAGACTAATTAAAAATGACATGGCGGTGAGTTTCCTGTTTTTTTTGTTTGTTTGTTTAGCTTCATGTATTCCAAAGTTGGAGGTGAAGAAGCCAACAACTCATAAATACCAACAGGTACAGAAACTAAATTCCTATCAAAATCTTAGCAGGATTTTTGGTAGGTATTCTTGTAGGCAAGATTATTCTAAAATTTATGTGGAAAGTTAAAGGAACTAGAAGAGTTTAAAAAATTTTGGAAAAGAACAATAAATTGACAATAATTTGTTTACCCAATTTTAAGACTTATTGTATACCTAGACATACAGACTAATGGAATAGAAAAGAGAACCAGAAATAGACCCATACAACCATGCCCCACTGATTTTTGATGAAGGTGTAAGAGCAGTTCAATGGAGGAAAAAATAAAATTTTAAACAAATGGTGTGGGAGCAAATGAACACCCATAGACAAAACAAAAAAAAAAACCCTCAACCTAAGTGTCTCATCTTATATAAAAATTAACTCAAAATAAATTAGGCACTTAAATGTAATACAATCCATAGAAAGATAAATAGACATCATCAAAATTTAAAACTTTTGCTCTGAGAAAGACCTTGTTAAAAGGATGAAAAGACAAACTACTAAGTGGAAGAAAATATTTACAAACCAGATATCTGACAAAGGACTAGCATTTGGAATATATAAAGGTTTCTTAAAACTCAACAGTAAAAACACAAACAATCCAATTAGAAAATGGGCAAAACATGAAGGCAATTCATGGAAGAGGATCTAAACATGGTAAATAAGTATGTGAAAAGATAGTCAACATCATCAGCCATTAGAGAAGTGCAAAGTAAACCCATAATGAGATAATACTATATACCTATTTGAATGACTATATAAAAAATAGTAACACATCAAATGCCAGTGAGGATGCAAAGAAAGTGGATTTCTTTATACATTGCTAGTGGGGTAGTGAAATGGTAAACTCAGGCAAAGAGCTTAGCAGTTTCTTAAATAACTAAGCATGCAACTACCATAAGCCCCCTCACCTGCTCTCTCTGACTTTTATCACAGAGAACTACAGACTTACGTTCATACAAAAACTTGTATACAAATGTTTATAGCAGCTTTATTCATAATAGTCAAAAAACTGGAAACAACTCAGATGTCTTTCAGTGGGTGAATGGCTAAAGAAACTGTAGTACATTTATACCATAGAAAATTACTCAGCAATAAAAAGAATAGACTGTTGATAGAGGCAACAACCTGGATGAATTTCCAGAGAATGATGATCAGTGAAAAAAGGCGCCAATTCTAAAAGGATGCCTACCATATGATTCCATTAATATAACATAGCTTAAAAGGGGCAGAATGAATGATGTCAGCCAGGTTGGGAGAGACTCAGATATGACGCCTGCATCTGCATGTGGGGAGTGGGGGAGGGCTCAATAAAGTAACAATGGCTTCTGCTAGTACTTCTCTCTGGGAGAAAGCTACCCCTGTATCCCTTGCCCTGAAGTCACACAATTCAGTTCCTCCCCATATGTCCCTGGTGCCTTTTGAGTTGCTGCCCCAGTGCACAAGTGAGTCCAACAGTGAGTAAGTCCATGTGTGGGCCCTTTAATTGGAGCACCTGGGATTCCAGCAGTCCTTTGTCTTACTCAGCCACAATCTCCACTGGTTTTCACAGCCCAGAGTTCTAGAGACTTCTCTTCCTAGCACTGGAACTCTGGGCTGCGGAGCCTCATGTGGGACTGGGTCAAGTAGCTCCTCAAGGGATATCCTCTACAGCTGAGATATCCCTCCTAATTTTTAACTGCCACACATGGGTATAAAACCAGTGATTCCATGTCTCTACCCCTCCTACCAGTCTCAATGTGGCTTCTTCTGTATGTCCTTAGTTACAGGACTTCTGTTCAGCTAGACTTCAGCTGATTCTCTATGATGACTGTTCTGTATTTAAGTTGTAATTCTGAAGGGGTCATTAGAGGAGGCAAGGACAGTATTTACCTACTGCATCATCTTGACTGGAACTCACTATTAGTATTATTAATATGCAGAAAGAACCAGGGCCACACTGGAATTCACCTTTCCACTAAAAGAACTATAAAGTATTGTAATGAAGTCCATGACCATCCAAGCCAAGCACTGCAAGGGAGGGCATTTACCATGACACTCAGCTGGAACTTGGATAAATAATAATTTTTAAAGTTTGTAGATCATACTGAACTTGGCTTAACAGGTCCTCTCTCTAAACCTCTGAAAGGACAGCTCATAAAAAAGTAATTAGTTTATATAGACTATCAAGGTTCATGGCAGACAGCTGGCCTTTGATGCCTCATCTGTGATTACAGGAAGCTACAAGATGATAAAATTGAGCTCTGAACTCATGCCAAGGTATTTAGTGATATCACGCTGGACACAGTGCCAAGCAGAATAAACTACAAATGCCTGCTTATACTCCTGGGCTTTGATTTGAAATCTCAAACATGTCTAAGATATTTGGGACTTGGATTCATAATCCCCAAATCCCTATTAAAGTAAAACCATTGACCTTACAAATTCATATTCATAATTAATATTTGTAATGAGGTCTGATTCCAAGCCTATTCAATATGGACACTGTCATATGCTGCAGAAACGTCTTCTGGAGAAAGGAATTAAATTGGTATTAGTTTGTCTAAGCTTGGCTATTAAATGGTCCAATTACTGACAATTGGAGTTGGTTTTCAGTCACCATTGATTTCGCCGTCATGATTGCCAGTGACTGCTTTTTGGAGAATTTTCTTGATGTTTTCAAATTCCCAGTTCATTCTTCTCTATGCTGTTTCCTTATCTGAACTTCCTTGGGCTCTTTTTGCTCCCATAGCTCAAATGATGCCCCATGCCCTTGACACAGAAAACCATATTAACAGGTGGTTTCCAAGGATGGTGACACACACTCCATCATCTCAGGAGAGAGAGTGGCTATACAGGGGAGTGATCAAAGATGATTTCATGCAAATCCAAGATCACCAGGCACTAGGATCACTCAGGAACTGAAGCCATGGTTCCCATCAGGGACCACAGTTTCCTCAGGACACATCTACTACTCTCTGGGACCAACTTCCACTCCTCAGTCTGCTGACCAAACGTAACTTCAATTGGCACGTCACAGGAGCTTCGTCTGCAAGCCTCCAGCATGGCCCTCTGCACTTGAACAGAAAGCCAATTACCAGGTAGCAATTCATAGGCTGTACCCAGCCTATTCAATGGCTGCCCTGAGTCACGTGCCCACCTCAGGTGCAGTCACAGGCAGGGGAGCTGGGTCATGTGGCCACCAAGGGCAGTGAGTGGGTAAGTACCATAAACATGCTTGCATCATAGTTGTCAATGAGACCATAGACTTGGAGTCATTTATATCCTGAGAAGTCTTAAAGCCTGGAGGCTGATGGATGGCTATGCCTTCCGCTGTTTTTCCAACAGAAAAAAAAAAGTTGGGGTTTATTTTGGGCTCCTTGACTTTTGTTTTCCTGATTTAGTCTATATAAAGCCCTGACTCTGGAGTTCCAGCTTTGACCCCATTGTCTCTTCTCTGAAACGGCACAGAATCAGGGGCACTGAGGTGGAGATGAACAAAGCTGAGAGTGTCCCCATGGGCTGAGGCCAGACCCTGACCTCAGGAGCACTGTGCCTACCCCTGCCAAGTCCACCAGCTGAGGCATGGAGCAGAACTAAATGACGGCAAAAGAGAACAGTAGTTAAGGAGAAACAGTAGAGAACAGTGGGTTGGGAAGCCATTCCTGGGGACCAGAATCACCATAAAATGGGGAAATCTGGCATCATTTTTCTAGCAGGGTATCAGGACCACTATGAGCCAGACCAGCAATTGCTAGGCGCCTCCCTTTCTTCCCCTCATTGAATGGGAGGTTACCGAGGTTTTCTTTTCCATGGAGGGTGTGTGTGGAGAATGTAATTTATCTCTCCAGCACATGTCCCTGGATCAAGAGAAGCTACATCCAGACCTGCTAAGGATTACAAAATCTTGGACATCAAGCCAGATGCCATGTTTAAATCCAACTTTGGCAGGGTGAGGGGTTAGGATAGAGTGAGCATGAGAGAGCATATGAATCATTGTGGCCTAAGGGCAAGCAAGCTGTGATAGAATGATAGCACTGATGATCCTAACGTCTCGCCCCTCCGTGCCCTTGGTATTCCACTCCTACTTTGACTCTGGGCTTGGTTGTGCAGTTTGTTTAGTCAATGGGACAGTAACAAACTTGTCCCAAGTAGCAAAATGTGCTTGCACATACCCGTGCTCCTTATGTTACTCTGTAATCACCACAGGGACATGCTCTGGCTGGCTTGCTGGAAGAATACATGAGGAAGAACAGTCTCATCCCAGTCAAGGTTACTCAAGACCAGCCAGCCTACAGCCTGCCTTGCAGCTGCCCACGGACACCCGAATGAGCCCACCTGGGACCAGCTGAGCTTGGCTCAGATTAGCAGAGCTGCTATCAGGTAGACTCCTGAGAAAGAATTAATGGCTGCTTTTTGATGTCCCTGACTTTTGTGTGGATGGATGATGCACAGCAGTTATTTGAAACATCTGGTTTGGATTACGACCTCACTATTGCTCCTGTGGTCAGGAGACATTACATATGGTAGTCCCCTCTTACTTCTGGTTTCACTTTCTGTGGTTTTAGTTACCTGCAGTCAACCATGGTCTGAAAATATTAAATGAAAACTTCCAGAAATAGATAATTTATAAGTTTTAAATTGCACGCCCTTCTGAGCAGCATGATGAAATCTCAGAAGACCCAGGTCATCCTGCCCGGGACGTGAATCTTCCCTGTGCCTAGCATATCCGTGCTGTAGACAGTCCCTGCCTGTTAGTCACTTAATAGCCATCTTGGTCATCAGATCGACAGTCGTAGTATCGCTTGTGTTCAAGTAACCTTTATTGTACTTAATAATGACCCCAAAGCCATTCACACACATTTTATTATAGTGTATTTTTATAATTGTTCTATTTTATTATTAATCTCTTATGGTGTCTAATTTATAAATTAAATTTATCATAGGTGTGTATGCATAAGAAAAACTTAGCTCCTATAGAACTTGGTACTACCCATGGTTTCAGGCATCCCCTGTGGGGGTGGTGGCTACTGTAATCTGGTTTAGCTTCAGCCTCTCCTTCTGCAAAACAGACATAATAATACCTATTTCAGAGGAACTGTGTAAAAATGAAATGACAGTGTATACACTCGTAATACCTGGTAGGTAGCAGCACTCAATACATGTTAGCTCATTTTCATTGCTGTTTTGTGCAAGTTGTTTTCTGTACGAGGATGTACAACTGAGGGGACAGATAGGGGTTGACATCCACCTCGTTTTCCACTTGCCCAGTCATGTGCGCTGGTGTGGGACAGTGTCGAGCTGCAAGAAAGGGCACCTGTTTCTAATTTGCACAGTTACCAGATGGGCTGGCGGAAGCCCTGCTATTGTTATTGAGCTCATTGTTCACTCTTCGTCTTGTTGTAATATAATACTGCCATTAACTCAGAATCCCAGAGGACTTAAATTCTTACATTCAATGGCTCCTCTGAAGCGTTCTCCTGGTGCCAGCACTCAAGCTTCCTAACCTGGAACTCCATATGCCTCCTATTGCGGTGACCAGCTCCCTCCAGTTTGCCAGGCCCTTGTCAGTTTTATCACTGAAAGTCCCATGTCCCATGAAATGCTCAGTCTCAGGCAAACCAGCATGGTGTGCCTTCCTGAATGTCCCTTACTCTGCAGCCTAATTGGTGGAGAGGAGCACACAAGTAAACACTGGTTGTCTCTTAAACCTCAGTTTGAACTGGAGCAGGACCTCATCAGAGTCTTGTCATTGAGAAGGTCAGGGTCACTGGCCTGCATAGTCTCCTACCTCCAGTCAGACCATGGAGCCCAGACCCTGCTATGGGTCTTTACCTGAGACCCTGACCCCCCTCTTCCTCTTTATCTGGCCCCCCTCCCCCACCCCCAGCTCCTGCCCTCCTTCCTCTGTACCCTGGCTCTCAGTTCCTCTGCCAGCCTTCCTGGGGGTGGGGGTATCGCCTCAGAGCCCGCCTCTGACCACTCAGCACAGGAGCAGCTCTGTGACCATACTCATAGGGCCTCCGGTGACTGTCAAAGACCCCTGTCTAACCAGGCTCCTGTGGAAAGGCCTGGGACACCAGGGTTACACATGAACGTGATGGAGGAGAGGTGAACAGTAGTATCTTTCAGATGAGATGGACTGTCATAAACTTACCAAGGCTGAGCTGCCATGCAGCAAAAATATACATGACCCTCAGCATGAGAGAAATTCAAACCACCACGAACAAAAGGCCAAGGGGCAGGGGATACACAGATAAACAGCTTCAGGGACACTGAGAGCCAGTTTAGAGTGGACAAGGAAAGACAATAACTAATGAGAAGAAAGATGTAGGATTTATTATAGCTGAAAGAAAAAATTCAGGACAAACACTCCAGACCTGGGAAGCTCCCCATTCTCCCACCAGTAGAGCAGCTGTACCCTAGGAAGGGGCCACCTACCAGTCTACATCAGGAGAAATGTTTGTTCTCTTCTCAGCAAGGTGAGGGCTTTGTGCTCCAGGACCCCAGAGCTCAGGGGTTATGTAAATGGTCCCTGTCCACCCCAATGGAGCTGAGATCTGTCTCCTGAGCTCCCAGGCCATCAACAGGTAAAAGAAAGAGTAATCAGTGTGCAAGGAAAAAAGTTGGAGTGAATGCAGTGCCCATGAGGGATAACCAAGAAAGGACCCCAAATACGCCCCTAAAGCCCTATCAATCACTGCCAAGCTGGCAGAAGATGACCAAGGAACAGAGCCAAATTAATACTTTAATTCCAGAGTTACGGACACATCAGGTCTTCCTTTCTCCCAGTCTGCCTGCCAGATCCCTCCAACACCAACAGGGCTGGGACCATAGGTGTGGTCCAAAGAGCCCCTGATTCTGGGGACGACACATGGACCCTTTTGTAGTCACCCTCCCTAGAGATCATAAACATCAATGTGATTAGATTTTCTGGGTCATTTACTAGTGGTGTGCCCTCAACCCCCAAATCTTTTCAGCTTTAAAGCACCTTCTACGCTACCTTGATGAGTTCTCAAATCGCATCTTGCCTACAGCTGGAGACCCTTAGGTCACAGTCACTACTGTGAGGGATGGAGGCCTAAGGCCTGTGGAGATGGGACGAGAGTTCCGCCCCAGGTTGTGGACAGGTGCTAGAGTGGGGTCCAGCTCTCCCTTCCCTGTCTCATCTGAACCCCACGGTCTGCTCAAAAATTGGGCAATCACAGATCATAGCAGCAAAAACATTTGACAACATCATCTAATCTGTCACTGATAATAGAACACATTTTTTACTCACTACCTATGTATTAAACTATAAACATAAAATACTGAGTACTGTGTTTGTATAAGAAAGATAATTCAAACCAAGATGCCCATGGCAGTGTTATTTCTAAAAATGGAAATATATTGTAAACAACTAATTATATAAAAATAGTGGAATGGTTAAATAAACTACGACATGGCTAATCATTATGTTCTTTTGTATCCCTAAAACTGATTATAAAAACATGTGAAGGAAAAACCTATGATATGGCTATGTGATGTATAATTATGCCCCCACTTACGTAATATTTTTGAATATGCTATAATCAGCTTGGGAAATGTCTGTGAAAAGTGAAAACACACAGACTGAATCATATATGAGTATACTATGATACAAATTAATAAGAACTATGTATCTATAGATGAACAGAAGGAAAACTCTAGCAGGGCCTTAGGAATATGGGTTGGTTTTGTTTTCTTCTTTATTGTTTTAGTTATTTTCACATCTTTCTGCTTCTTGCTTATTCTTGATTCCAACTCTGTGAGGTCCAAGACAGAGTAGCGCAGGTTGTGGACTGCGGAGAGGTCTGACCCTGATTCTCTGCAGGAAATGCAATGGAGCGACCTCTGGAGGAGGCCAAGAAAACACTCGGAGAGCAGGGTGGGACACCAGGGGGCACCCTGCCTCTGGCCCTCAGGAACAACCCCCAGCGCAACCAGACCTGGAAGCAAAGACACATCTCCTCTAAGGCTGACAGGGATGGTGCTATCAGGACGAGTGCTCAGAGCCACCAGGCAGGACAGACTGAAGGTGGTCAAGTCCAGTGCAGCTGCTCCAGAGGTGGCGGGATGCGGGGAGAGGCCCAGATGTGGTTATTTCGTGATGTTCCACATGGTTTGTGGTCATGGACCTCTTCTATGGTTTTTCCCACTGACACGAACTGCCTAAACACTTCTATACTTCCGTTTTACTTTAAATTGGGGTTTTAAAGGAACTTGAATTTATTTAAAAAGACAACTGAAAAGTCATCAATATCTCAAATAGAAACCTACATAAAATACAGCAGAGTGCTATTAAAATCCTAGCTCAATGCTGTTGCCTATGGAACGCTATGAGATAGGGCTTGCTCTCCTATGTGAAAAGAGAGATTAGCAAGTGGTTGAGAGATGCTGAAGACATCTTGACCCTCCCAAACTGTACCTTTCTTCTTGACACAATCAGAAACATTGGAAAAAAAAACTTAAAAGGGAACTTAGCATGGGACTCACCATTCTTTAACTCTATGTCTGGGTACCGATCTTCTACTGCCAAGGAGATACGTCTCACACACTGGACAGTTGGCAAAGGAGAGAGAAGGCAGAACTTGGAGTCTGAGGGTCTGGAATTAAGTGACAAGGCTGATCTATCCTTAACTAGGTAACCTTGAACAGCACTATATTCCTCTAAGTCTCAAAGTCCTCAGTTGCAAAACAGAATCACAATAGCCAACCTACCTGTTCCACAGGGTTGGTGTGAGGTTTGGATGTAATTTTGTGTGTGCAGCCTCTGGCACACATAGATGTGTCTGTGTGTGCATGTGTCTATATGCACTTGTGTGTGTGTGTTTACAATAAAAGGGCCTATGGTTGGCAGCAGCCTATTGCGTTTTGCCGTGTCTAATGCACTCCCATGAACAATGAGCACCCATGTTTTTGGCCCAAGCTTTCAGGGAAAATATCTTTCGTTTTAATTTTTTAATTCAAATTTGTATTTGTTTATATTTAGGTACTTGTCTTTTTGCATTATAAAGGAATTTTAGCATTTATTTTTAACATATTATGTTATAAGATATTCTATGTATGAAGTAATTTCAAAACACAAGAACAGATACAAGGTATAAGAAATTTTATGTATAAAATTTTTTATATTTAAAAAAACCCTGATTATCATATTCCAGGGTATTATTTTGCATGCAGATATTGTTATTGATTTCTAGAATTACACTTTTAACTCATAAGCATAAATAGAAGAATTAAAAACATTTATATAGATACAGAATTAGTGCTACCCATGTATAATACAAATCCTTACTTTTCCCTCAGAAATTTGGGCAACAAAGTGCACATTTTGCATGGCAAAATACAATTATATCTCACAACTAATAGATAATTCCATAGGGATAAATTATAGGTAGAATAAAAAGAAATTTATTTCCCATTAACATTTACAGAATTCTGTGCAAGTCACAAACTACTTTCCCCTCCATTGCCCCCACGTTGCCATGTAAGCAAACAATCTAGACAACAAAGCTTGCTGGTGCAAGGAGGTGACTACATCCAGCCTTTAGAACAAACTCCAAAGTTACTTTCCTATTTTCCGTAATATCGTTATCACAGATTATAATCACATCACTGTAATCAACCTAAAAGGAATAAAACTCTTGTGGCTTATTAATGATAATAAGAATTATGATTACTCTGATGAGTCTTATTATCTTTGCTAAGATTCTAAGAGCTATGATATATTGGATATCTACTGGCTGCCAGAGAGTTCTCTAGGCACTTTGCATTAATATCTTATTTAATCCACATATTAACCCTGAACTAAATACTGTGTTTACCCCCATTTTAATAATGAAGAAACCAATCCTCAGAGGAGTTCAGTAACTTATCTGAAACCACAGAACTAGGAGATGCAGAGTCTAAATGTAAAACCACATGTGTTCACAGCCATTATCCCCTTCTTGCTGTTAAGACCCTGTGGAGAAAAAAGCCCTCGGGGTGGTCTTTGTCATCAGGCACCTGTGGAGCCCGAAGTATGAACGAAGGCCTTGAGCAGGTCCAAAGATAAGGAGGCAGATAAATGGGCACAAGCCAAGCAAAACAAGGAGGACAAATGAAATTAACTATGGAAGAAAGAGCAACTTCTGCTGCAACCAGCTAATCAAACCAGGTTAAATCATATCCCAGGCAATTTCCTGGGCAGCCTTCAGAGAGTCACCCAGCCTGAGCAGCCAGTCAATTACGCCCAATCAGTCTCTGTAGTGTTGTCCTCACAACAGATAAGTCCAGACTGGCCCAACGTAGACAAATGAGCAGTGCTATTATCTCTGAAAAGCAATCTAATTCCCTTCCAATTTAAAAGTCTCCACAGTTTCCTAACAGGCCTCAGTGGGGCTCGTGTAGAAATTAATAAGTTCACAGTGTGCCCAGCTGGCTTTCATGATCAATTTTTGCCATGCAGTGGACAGAATTTTCATCATTACACAAGGATTTTTCTCTATCCGATTCTTTTAGAAGGTCACGCCCACCGGGCTCAAACGCAGGTTGGGAATTGAGTCCGGTTGCACGGACCTGACTGAGATCTGAGAAAGTTTCATTGACTGAGAGTTGGCGCCTTTACTCATCAGGTGGGGCAGGTATCAAAAGGCAGAATCATAGGAAAAGGAACTCAGAGCAAGTTGTGAGACACCCTGGGCTCCAGTCCCAGCTGCACACGGGCCTGATGGAGGAATAGTCAGAGAAAAGGTTATGGAAACAAAACTCAAATTAATTAAACTTTTACTGTATTTTGAATCACTGCAACATGTATCATTCTTTAAATTAATTGAAACAACAACCCTGGAAAGCTTATATTATGTTACAGATAAAGATAGTAAGGTTACTGTAATTGGTGATTCCATCATATTGTCACTAAGTCACACGATGAGAATGAGCCATACAGGGCAAGCGAATGAGGGACTCATGTGGTGTGAATGCAAATGAATATAGCTTTCCTGGAAGGCAATTTAACATGTTTCGGGAACTTTAAAATGCTCAACCAATTAATTCTAATTCTGGAAATCCATCCAAATAACAGAATCAAACATGTAGATGCATTACAATAAAAAAATTTAGAAAAATTGCTGATTACCTCATATCTGTTAGAATGGCTATTATCAAAAAAATAAGTAGTAAGTATTGGCAACAATATGGGAAAAAGGGAACCCTTGTGTACCATTAATGGGAAAGTACATTGGCACAGCCATTACAAAACAGTATGGAGATTCCTTAAAAAGTTAAAAATAGAACTACCACATGATCCAGTAGTCCAACTTCTGGGTATAGAACTAAAGAAAATAAATCGTGATCTCGAACAGATATCTGCACTCCCACGTTCACTGCAGCATAATTCACAATAGCCAAGATGTGGAAACAACCTAACTGTATGCCAACAGATGAATGGATAAAGAAGATGCGAGATAGATGATCTATACTGGAATATTATTCAGCCATGAGAAGGAAGAAAAATCCTGCCATTTGCTATAATGTAGATGGATCTTGATGATATACTCAGTGAAATAAGCCAGACAGAGAAAGAAAAATATAGCATAATGTCACTTATATGTAGGATCTATACGTGGAATCACTTACATCACATATATGACGTCACTTACATGTGGACTCATTGTAAGTGTAATTGGCTTTGAAAAGCCAAACTCGTAGAACCAGAGAAGAGAACTGTGTTTCCCAGGGCCTGGAGTAGGTAGGGGAACCGGGGAGACGTTGTTAAAGGGTAGACTATTTCAGTTATAAGTTGAGTAAATTTTGGGAACCTAATGTAAGGCATGGTGATTATAGTTGACAATACTAAATTATATACTGGAAAGTTGCTTAAGAGAGTAGATCCTAAATGTTCTCACTACACACACATACAAAAGTTGTAATTATGTGAGGCGATAGAGGTATTAGCTAAGGCTATGGCTATGCTCATTTCATACTATAAAAGTATATCAGATTATTATATATCTTAAAACTTACACAATGTTCTATGTCAATTATATTTCAATAAAACTGGAAAAAATAAAAGAATTATAATTACCTAGTCATTTAACCAGTTGCAGAACAATATTTCATAAAATGGTATATTTTCATTAGATTAGTAGGAAAAATAAGTTATAGTACTGAATATGAAGTGTGATCACTATTTTTGCAAAGAAAAAAAAAGAGTAGAGAAATGAGTGGAAGGAAATAAACTGAAATGTTCACAGAGGCTCTAGGGGCAAGAAAACATTTCTTCATACTTTTCGTGGTGTTTTGCTATATTGTTCACATTTTCTGCAATAAATAGTTATTATTATCATAATCAGGAGATATACAATAAAAGCTATTTTAAATCCTTGAATTCTGCATTTATATGCAAAATGCAATCGTGATTTTTCTTTAAAGGAATGACACTTTACATAGAAAATTTTTCTTAAAACAAATTTTTAAAAGTGTATGGGGGGATACACTTTTAAAAGAGAAGCGAAACTGAGCAAAAATGACATGGATGGAACCATCTCCCAAAAGGCTTCCAGCTCACCTCACAGGCTAACTGGGAAACAAAGATCACTGGGAAAAGGGTGGAAAAACTGGCATAATTCAAGATCAGTTGATGGGGGGGAGGGGACTAAAAGCTGCAGTTGACTTCAAGAAGTGATGGAGCTGGCAGATATGAATTTTTCAATTTTATGAGAATGATAGGGATCTGAAATAAATCTGTATTTTCTTTTTAAGATAAATGTTATAAAATAAAGCTTGCAGCATGGATAGATGGTTAGTGCCTGTGTCCTGTCTTAGAGCTGATCATAAATAACACTGAGAAAAATAGCTTTGACCATTCTAAAAAGCATCTTTATTTTTTGCTCTCAAGAGCTTGGAAGATTATATTTTGATGTATTAAGCTAGATTTTTTAAAATGCAGCTGCAAATATCAGGAGGAGAATAGAAATTGTCTTCAGATGGAAATAACTACTCAGGGCTTGGCTGAGAAGTAAACCCTCATTTCAAGATGTGTCTGAAAACCCATGGGCACACCCAATGGTTAGAATACAAATTCAAGTTTAAAGGCATTTGATAGATTTATGATTTAAGGAAATCCTTTGGCGAATCTTCAGGTGAAATTATTCATTGTCCTTCAGCCCTACAACCAAAGAAGGTAAGTAATCTTTTGTAAATCCAAACTTTTGAACATCAGATTTACTTCAAATGTGTCTTTTCCCCGCATTTTGGCCTGTATATAAGAGAGCTTATCTTGACTACAGAAGTGCTTATTCAACAATGCCAGTTTCCTAGTTCACTAATGGATGAGACAGGGCTACACTGAGGGCAGACATAATGAATAATCAGACACCCCTCATCTTTTAAAGTGCTGGCTAGCCTCACTACACTAACCTGGCTGCAAGGTAGCCATTTACTTCCTGTGTCATGTGTTGTTGGTTTGCTCTGCTATGGTCTAAAGAGGGTCATGCACGCAATGCAAAGGTGACTGAGAGGATCTCCTTGGTGGCAGGACCTCTGCACACAGACAGGCTCTGAGAGCAAAGGCTGAGGGGAGCCGGGAGCACATGGCACAGTCTGAAGAGGGAAGCCATGACTCAGCTGTATTTCTGATAGGATTCATCACGATAACCCAGAAACCTGCTTTTTGTGTGCTACAGCTCACCATTGCTAAATGTTGTCTCTACTGGCTTCAGCCCACAGCATATGCCAAATCAAATATTTCTACAACCAAAACAGTTATGCTAGTGTTTGTTTCAAAAATCTCATTTCTGGAAATTGTTAAGAATTACTGGTTAACCCCAACTTCGTTTAGTTGTGTCCAAGAAAGAGATGAGTTGACATATTCCTAGGATGGCAAACTTTGGGGAAGACACCTCACCTTTTGTGGAAAAGGCAGCATGGAATTTACACCTCCAAGTGGACTTTGATCGAGCTGGGCTAGCTGAGGATGGCTGGGAGACATATGGAAGTGTCCCAACTTTAAACACCATGAAAGTCACAGCTAGGAGTGCTTGGTAGTTATCACATCAAAGCAAGATAAAGCCTTCTTCTGAGAGTCAAGTGCGTTTCCCCCATGCTCTGCAAGATGCTTAGGGGTTCATCTTCACCTAATGCTGAATTTGTCCAATTTAACCCACCCCCTTACTCCTACTTTATAATATTCTATAATGAAAAAAGGACCTTCACAAAGCTTATCTGTTTGAAGTTTGAAAGGGTTGATTTTTTTCTTGCCCAAGTAGCTCATAATGCAGCAGACAAACTGTCAGAAAAAATAGACTTCATCATGGTGAAAACCTCGGCCTGGCACCCATCTATCATAAAGCAATCTTCTAGAAATCTTGAAAACCTTCATTAAATTTCCTGTCTTTCTCCTGACAGTTATAAAGTGTTAACAATATTACTCACGATGCAGGCATCTTCAGACACTCTTTGTTCAATCTCTCCACCCCCTGCCATCACCCATCCCCTTTTCTTTGCCGAAAATCTATGGAAACATGAGACATAGCCATGGTCTTCATACACCCCTCCTGGGACCTGGCCCATGCAGGAGGTCAGAGGAGGGAGTAATTGTAGCCTTAAAAACAACAAGGAGGCTCTCTGGCCACCAGCTGCAGAGGGCACAATGGTGATTCCTTTGGTTTCCTCCTCTAAAAGCCACACCACTTTGAAGCTCAAGGGCACAGCTCTGCCTTACCATTAGCAAATACATCCTGGTCTTTTTTCTTTCCCTGTTCTCTGGCCAATCTACCAAGCTGTAAGTTCTCACCTGTCAATGATGTGTGGGTAGTGGGGACATGGGGCACACCTTTCTTGTGTCTATGGGTCATCGTTCTAGAGAGAAAATTCCCCTACAGAACTTGCCCAACTTTTCCAACTCCAGGAGCCCCTTCAGTAATATATATCATCTCTCAGAAGAGGAAGAAATAAGCATCTGTCATTAGAGTGACACTGGGGAGAAAAACGATAAAGAGATATAGAATGCACACCAGAAATCCGAAGAGGCATACGGCTTTGCAATCAGAGACTGATCTGTGAGATGCAGAGCACAGTGATGACAACAGCTCCCAAATCCGAGCCTGGGCTTTGCGAGATTTCCCGGCCCCGCTCCACAGGGAGCCAAGCGCAACCACACCAAGCCGTCATCTTACCTGCAAAAGGAACTGGTGCATCTTTGTCCAGGGCCACCAGTGGTGGGTCCAAAATGACGGTGTCGTTGTTCTCAGTAATGACTCCATGATACGAAGTCTCGATCCATGGCTTGTGCTTATTGACTAGAAAACAATGCAAAAAGTAAAACAAAAAGACTGAGTTTTAAGATCATCATTTGAATAACTAATCCACAATAATATTATCAATATTGTGTATTCACCCCATCACAGGCTCTCATCCAACCACCACACGAGGGGACCCAAAACATGTTAGTCCCATTTTACACCCCAGGAAGCTTCAGAGATGTGCAGAGAGAGGTTGGGCCAGTCATACCAGGTACACAGAAAGTAAGAGCAGCACCAGGATTGAAACAGTTTTTGACTCTGAGTTCATGGACCTTTTACCTCACTAAAATCCCATTATTTTTATTTGTATGCCCAGTAAAGACATTGTCAAATATTGATTAAAAGCTTTCATTCTCAAAAGCTACTATCATAGATGTTTTAGAGTTTAAGTCCATCATTAATCAACAAACCAGCAAAGTATGGCTGTGTGCTGGGATGTCTGACTTCAACCTAATCTGATCCACAATTAGGAGCTGTTATTGCATTTTATATACATACAGGTATGTATGAGTACCAACATACTGTAAAGATACAACAAACACTTGAATTGCTCCTGATCACTTAAAGACTGTGATATCTAAATGACTAAATTATCTAACAATTTAAGTTGCTCTTCAATAATATGAACGGTATGTTATCTAATGAACAATTAATACACTTAAAATATATATCAAATATACATTACTGATTGAATTTTGCCCCCCAAAAACCCAGTTTGAGTCTTAACCTCCAGTACCTTGAAATGTGACCTTATTTGGAGACAGGATCTTTATGGAGAGAGGTAATCAAGTTAAATGAAGCTACATTAGGGTGAGCCCTAATCTAAAATGAGCAGTGTCCTTACGAAAAGGGGAAATTGGGACATGCTCAGAGACAGAGGGAGAACACCATGGGAAATTTGGAGTTGTGCTGTCACAAGCCAAGGAACTACCAGAAACCGGGAGAGAGGCCTTCACAGCAAGTGCGATCCTGCTAACATCTTGATTTAAGACTGCTGGCCCCTAGAACCGTGGGACACTAAATACCTGTTGTTCTAAGCTACCCAGTTTGTGGCACTTTAAGGTAGCCCTAGCAAATAAATATAAGATACGTATAGTCAGCAGGCACTAGTGAAGGATAGAGAATTACAACTTGTGCCGTGATTGGAATAACATTACTGCGTGGGAATCCTATCTGGTGCCTATCACATTTCTGCCAATTCCATCTCCTTGGTTTGGTTCTGGCCAGCTGTCTCCTATCTGAACAGCAGCAGTGACTGGTCGTCCAGTAAGACATCCTGTCCCACTGACACCCACCCTCCACATTAGCATTAAGAGTACTCTTTCTAAAATATTAATTTGTTCACTGAACTTGATTTGATCCTTTATTTCCCCATGTACTCTCACAGAAGCCTGGGCGCCGAGGAATTGCATTAAAAATAAAGTAACAGTTTAGAGGCAGCTGCAGAATAACCAAAGATGTCCGGATGCCAATCCTCACAACCTGCTTCACAGTTTAAATGTGTAGTCACACGTAATGCTCCCCGCAGCAACCTGAGAGGTAGCTGCGATCATTATAAAACGATGAAGAAACTACTTCCATGGGTGTGACTTTTCCAAGATGGCCACAGGATTAAGTAATAACTGGAAAAACCAAAAATTCTTTCATATTCTCTGATATCCAAAAAGTGCGCGCGTGCACACACACACACACACACACACACACACACTTTCATATTATAATATATGTGTAATACCCATTCTAGTAGGTAATACTCATTATATACACTCATATATATGTATGTATGTATGTGTGTGTGTGTGTGTGTGTGTGTGTGTGTGTATATTTATTATATAGTTTCCAGTGGCCATGGCAAAGCAAGTGCTCATAGATTTGAGATCACCCTCATTTCAGTGGCTCTTGTCCCCCTCCCACCCCGTCATACTTCAAAAGGTCAGTTAAGAGTTCTTTCAGTATTGGTGGTAGCCTCAACTTGGGCTACATTTTGCTTCTTCTCACCCATTCTACAACAATCATGAGCTAACCAAGAGGTAGTTAAGTGAGGCAGCAACACACAAGGTATGATCAAAAACTACGGTGAAGTTTAAATTTAAAAAAAAGTATGGCAGTAAAAGACACATAGCCATGAATCCCCCTCACAACACACTCCCTCACTTCAAACAGACTTATCCCATCCATCTCGCCACTTTCTGAAGCAGGTCTGGGAGTCCTCTTTCGTGTCTTTAGTTGCACTGTCATGGCTGCCTTGATGTCCTGAATTGATTCAGGCCACACATCACTTCTGGTACAGCCATTTCTGTCAAATAAACATTATGGTGTGTCCTCATCCACCTTATTCATGGGATTTGGCACTGTGTGACTTCTGGCTCTTCCCCAAAGTCAAAATGCCCATGAAAGGTAAACACTTTGAATTGATTCAGGAAATTGAAGCAGCCACGACAGCACAACTAAAGGCATGGAAGAGGACTCCCAGAACTGCTTCAGAAAGTGATAAGAGCGATGGGATAAGTGTGTTTGAAGTGAGGGGAAATATTTTGAAGAGGATTCATGGCAATGTGTCTTTTATTATAATAAAATTTTAATGTAAACGTTCACCGTATATTTTTATCACACCTGGTATGCCTTGCTATTCTCCAGTCTTGGTCCCTTCCCTGGTGACTGGGTCATTTCCAGGGCAGTGAGCATTTCTGCCTACTGCAGGTCTAAAAGGGGCAGCAGACTCATCCAGGCTCACATGTTGGTATTCAATCCAGTGCTTCATTATGGATCCCAGAATAATTACAGCCACCCTGGGCTGTCCCCACACTCCTTTGCTCTTTTATTAGCCATCAACGCAAATGCAATGTAAATAATTTGCAGCTGTTGGGAGAAACAATTAATCTTTTTTTCCCCTTTAATTAAACCTAGGGGCCTATTCATTAGAAATGTGTACAGAGGATATGCCAAAAGCTCACCCAGTGTTTCAGATTCATTGTGCCACTTGGCTCAGTAGCAGACAACGGAGTCCAGAGAGACACGGCTGCTGGGTTTCAGCCATGGCTTAGACACTTCAGGGCTGGTTCCAGCAAATCAATTGGCCACTCAGACTCTTAACTCCCTCAGCTGTAAAATGGGGAAGATGATACCACTCACAGGGCTGTCACGTCATTCAGACGGGCTGGACACACAGCACCTGTCATTTCACCTCTCAGGCTCACCACCCTGCTCTCTGGGCAGTGACAGGTGTCTGCAGGAGAGGTGGTTTATAGACCTCAAAGTTGAGGTTCTTCCTCCTGGTGGAAATGGGTGTATTTCCTTCCATCCACAGGCCCACCTCCTTTTTCTCTTCTTTATCACTACTTCAGTTAGTAGAGTATCTATCACATGATAGACATTTTGGATACGTTCATTAATCCCCACAGCAACTTTAATAGACAAGACTTTGTATCTCTTTTCGCAGGTAGGAACTAAGAACTTCAGTGGGGTTTAAATGTTTCTTTTCTTGGAAAAATAAGAACGTGAATACCTCTAAAATTTTCTCATTTTTTTCTCACTTTCTAACTTCATTCACATCTATCCTGACTTTTGCTTTTAAAAGCTGATAAACATTTGCATTTTGATTTGTAACCATAATTAAATCCCCCCCATTGTTTTGCTTATCTATAGATCAAATCCTTAGGGATGCAGAACCAATAATTCAAATTTACATGATTTTGACTAGGAGGATACTGTCGATGGCTAAGCCTAATACTGTGCCAGCAGTGCTTTCCCTTCCCAGTGGAAAAGAGTCATTCCAAGACAGCATTCCTTGTATCCAGACCTGCTGGATTCTTGATTCTTCCACTCCATCAAATGACCAAATCACACTCCATTTTATCTCACATTGTGTTTGAAAACTTTGTATATATTTATTTTTTGTTTTCTGAACTTTGTGATTATCTTTTTATTTCTATTGATTTATGAAACAGGACTTCCCCACATCCCAACCATATTATAGATTTTTAATCATTCCATCTATTGCTTATTTCCCATTTTAAAAATGGAGATTATTACTTCATAGAAATGTAAAAATTACGTGAGATCATTTCAGGCAAATCTAATAGGCCGACACCAAATTCAAATTCATTTAATCTTCCTAGGCCATCTCATGCTTCTGAGTGGCTGAAATGTGGCCTGGCATTCTCAGAGGTATTAGCCCAGCTTCACTCATTCAGCAAATATTTATGGAGTGCCTCAGATCTGCAAAAATAATTTAAGCATTGGGGGAATACTGGGGAGAAAAGTCGCTGAAAAAACATTTGACAAAATTCAACATTCATTCATAATTAAAACTATGAGCAAATGAGAAATAGAAGGGAACTTCCTCAATCTGATAAAGAACTTTTCTAAAAATCTGAGGCCAGCATCATGCTTAATGGTTAAAGAGTGAATGCTTTCCTCCCAAGAGCAGGAAGAATACAAGGATGTCCACTCTTACCTTGTACTGTACTGTTCACATTGTACTAAAGGTTCTAACCTAGGCAATAAGGTAAGGAAAAAATCAGACTGGAAATCAAAATTGTTCTATTTGCAAAGAACATGATTATCGATGAAGAAAATTCTATGGAATCTACTAAAATGCTACTAGACCTAATAATTGAGTTGAGGAAAGTCACAGTATACAAAATTAATACATAAAAATCAATTATATTTCTATGCACTAGCAGTAAATAATTGGAAATTTAAATTAAAAATATTAATTGATAATATCAAAAAACATGCAACACTTAGAAATAACTTTCACAAAATATATGCAAGATCTACACATTAAGAACTCTAAGACGGGGGAGTTCCCTGGTGGTGTAGTGGCTTAAGGCTTCGGCGCTGGCGCTGTCAGCGCTGCGGCCTGGGTTCGATTCCCAGCCAGGGAGCTACCCACATACCAAAAAGCAAAAAAAAAAAAAAAAAAAGAACTCTAAGACATTGCTGAGAGAATTTAAGGAAGACCTTGAAAGATCTTAAAGGAGTGTCCATGATTTGGTTGACTCAATAAAGTTAAGATGTAAATTTTCCCCTAATTGATCTATAGAGTCAATTCAACCCAAATCAAAATAATAATATAGATTTTTAAATGGATAAGCCAATTCTAAAATTTTTATGAAAATAAAAAAAAAAAACTTGATATATCCAAAACAATTTTGGAAGAGCAAGTTGAAGGACTTATACTACCTGATTTTAAGACATATTGTAAAGCCACTCTAATGAAGAGAATCTGGTATTGTCATGAAGATAGACATATAGAAGAATAGAAAGATTAAAGAGTGTAGAAATAGACACAGATACATATGGTCAATTAATTTCTGACAAAGTTTCCAAGATAATTCAATGGAGGGGAAGGATGGTCTTTTCATTAAATGCTGCTGGGAAAATTAGATATCTATTTGAAAAAAATTTTTTTAATCCTACTGTACACTATACACAAAAATTATTTCTAAATGGATCATGGTTGCTAATGTAGGCATTCAAATTGTAAAACCTTTAAAAGAAAACACAGAGAAAAATCTTAGTGTTTTGGAGTTAGGCAAAGATTTATCAGAAGAGACAAAATAAACACGAACTATAAAAGATAAAATTGATACATCAAAGTTTATAAAAATTATAAACTTCCATTTTTTGAAAAACATGCTTAGGAAAACATTTTTTAAAAACCACATCCTGGGAGGAAATATTTGGAAAACCTATCTCATAAAGGATTTGTATCCAAAATATATAAAGAACTCTTGCAATTCAACAAGACAAACAATTGGTTAAAAAAGAAAAGAGGACAGGGACAAAACTTTGAACAGACCTGAACAGCAAATAAGAACATGAAAAGATGCTCAACATTAATAGTTATCAAGGATATGTAAATTAAAGCCACAATGGGATATTGCCACACCACCTCTGGAATGGTTAAAACAAAACTGACAATACCAAGTTCTGATAAACAGGTGAAACAACTGAAACTCGTTTATTGTCGGTAAGAATGTAACATAAATCACTTTGCAAAACACTTTGGAAAATAGTTGAGCAATTTCTTATAAAATGACTCAGCAATTCCATTCTTAGGATCTACCCAAGAGAAGTGAAAACAAATTACACAAAAAGACTTATATATAAATATTCATAGAATCTTTATTGGGAATAGCACCAAACTGGAAACTAAAATGGACACAGACTAGTGAATGGATAAACAGATTGCAGTATGTCCCTACAATGAACACCTACTCAGCAATAAAACAAAATCAACTACTGATCCACACAACAAAGTAGATGAATAACCAAAGCATTTTTCTGGTGAAGTGAGGTGAAAGAAGTCAGACACAAAAGACTACACTCTAATGACATCACATGGCATTCGAAAATATGCCAAAGTATAACAGATAATGCATCAACTGTTGTAGAGTTTGGGGGTGGGGTGGGTTTGCTTGCAAAGGGGCACGAGGAAGATTTCCGAGATGATGAAACTGTCCTGTATCGCAATGGAGATGCTGGTTGCATCTCTGGGTGACTGTCAAAACTGAGCAATCTGTACATTTAAAAAGGGTGAATTTCATTACATGTAAATTATGCCTCAATAACTATGGGGTAAAAACAAAGTCCTTATCCTCAAGGGACTCCCAGACAAATGAGGGATCCATGATAAATGGTACAGCGACAGGTACGTAAGAAGAGGAAAAGCAGAGTGCTGTGGAAAAAGAAAGAAGTGGCACTAACTCAGCCATGATAATCCAGAATTACTTCCTGGAGAGAGCAGATTCCCAGTCATGAGTGACAGGAATTAAGCAGCAATGAAGGAAGTGGGGGGTCCCAGGCAGAGGAATGTGCATGGGAAAAGGCCCAGTGGTGAAAGCAGCTGTTATACCGGTTAGAACTGGCTGGAGCACAGGGTTTGAGGGGTAAGGCTAGCCAAGAGGTTATACTGGTGGACGACATCCGTATTACCCAGGGCTCGTCCAGGAGCCACTTCCAAACCCCAGCTTCATGGGACACTAGAGAACCGTCTCCTTCCCAGAAGAGAGCAATGGGTGTTGGTCCCTGTGACTTGGCTGTTACTTCTTATTTAATGGTTCGCTCCCCTGAGAAATGCTTCGCCTTTTTGTTCCAATAGACTGAGGCCAGCCAGCTCACGCTTTGCTCCACTTGGATGGAACTTCAGAACTTTTTACCAGTCCTTCCCAAGGTAATGTCCCTGTTTGCTGCCCAACTCTTCTCTGCCATGTCATGTCCCCTGAGGACTGCTTTCTGACTGTCTGGTCTTTTTTTCCATGGTGTTTCAGCAACTGGAAAATGCATGTCTTCACACTCACACAGAGGAAACTCCAGTGTGATATTTCTGCTCCATTTACAGAGAAATTAGGCCTTGCCACCCAATGTGCCTTTAACTAGAGCACAGATGCATTCTCAGGAGTACCCCTTGGCTCTCTTCTCTTTGCCTCCACCTCTGAAAAAGTGCATTCACACTCAATCCAACAGCAGTGCCAAGTGGCTCCCAATTTACCCTTTGTGCCGTTCTACCTTCATTCTAAGTTGACCCTGTGGGCACTGCTAGCTTCTGGTGCTCACAACTCCACAACTACTTCTCCCTGGATAAAGTGAACTGTGAGCAAAAACATCCTGCACTAGTGAGGTTAACCACACTTCAGGTCATTTTAGTGGGCAGGCTGGTCTTTTGCCTGTCATGCCTGACTTTCCCTTCTGACCTGATCCCCTGGCAGAGCTGCCTGGACCAGGGTGGACACCTAGCCCACGGGGAAACTGATGGGTGGAATAAGCTGGGCCAACTGTTTGGATATTTAAGCTTTTACTTAAGAGGGCCAGGAGCTATAATTGACTTGGTGATGGGCACTTGAGGTAAAAGTTCATAGGGAGGTGGGGCTGGCATTCCTGCAATGATTCCTTAAGGTTCAGGGGAAGCTGAGAAGTCATTGACATCAGAGGGCGCTAACCTGCCAGGAGACAGGGGATTTGGGAGCCAACATGCAGAGAGAAGAGGAGCACCCCAAGCAGCTGCAGGGGATAGGGGAGTTGTCCCCAAGTCCTGTTTTCCATTCCAGGCCCTGCTCACCCTTCCTGGGCTTGTCAGCCTCCCCTGGAGTGTCCTAGGTGGCCAAGGGAAACTTTTCCATAAGTTCTTCCCACAACCACCAATTTTCCTTTCTTTGTACTAGTTTGAGTGGATGTCTGTTCTTACAATAAAGGGATTCCTAACCACAATATTTAGAACAGCATTTTATAAAGTATTTTTATTCCTTGCTTCGGAGTGAGGGTGGGAGAGGACTGCAGTGTAGGTGAGAGGTAGCCGGCTTAGAGGCCAACATGAGCCTGTACGTCCCTGCCTAGGACCCATCAGCAACTCTCATCCCCTCTACCACAAGGTTAGGCAAAGCCACCCAAAGACCCCAGTTTCCTCTGTACCCACATTCTGTGATCCCACTGGGTACTGGCCCGTGGGCCAGGAGCGGGGCTAGGATGAAAAGAGCACTGGGGAACTGTGCAATCCCACAAAAGTGAGATTTTCAGGTATCTCTGCACAAGCCAGCGGGACAACACCGATCACCCAAAGATTGCCCTGAGAGAGGTTCTGAAGTTGGGGGCAAGGGATGCTGGGCTGAATGTCATGGTTCTTACACGATGTAACTAGCATTCAATTTTCCCAGACATGTGCTTGCTCTCCTTTCTAAAATGGAGCTAATACCCATGCCACAGGGTTAAGGAAAAGACAAAATGAGACCCTGAGTCACAGCTGACTCAGTAGTGACTAGCACCTTATATGTCTCAGCAAAGGCCCTTTGATTCTGGACCTCAACACCCACAGGCTAGGGTCAGGACCCATATGGGACCCAGTGTGCCCCAGACAGACAATACCCAAGTTATCCAATAAATCTATTGGCACGCTGAAGACCTACCCCAGCCTTAGGCTTAGCTCGCGGAAGCTGGGAAGATTGTATTAAATCTGAGAAGGAGATTAGGAGACATTCAGGAAAAGAGCATTTCGAATATGGAAGGGGAAAAAGACTGTGATGGTTTAATGCACCCATTCGGTTGCCAGAGCCAGCTCATTACCCCCACAAAACATCTTACCTACTAAACAACATTACTGCACTGAAGTGTGCCCTAAATGGTTATATCTATAATTCCCCGACATTGTTATTACTTCAATATCTCATACTTCACCGCATTTTAAACATCTTTAACCCTTAAAACCAGCCCTTAACTTACTGTGGAATTTGTGTTACTAAATGTAATTGTCTAAAACTTTCTGTAATTGCCATTGCTCAACCCCAACCACTTCACAATGACTCAGGAGAGTCACTCCCGAGGGCCTACTATGTGCCACGCTCTTGAGGTATGATCTCCTTGACTCCTCACCACCCTCCCTTGAAGAAGGCAGCATGGAACTCCTCTCATGGATGACATTTGTGAAGGCTCAGGGAACTTAAGGAAATGACACAAGGCCATAGTCCTAGTGGAAGAACTGAGATTTCCATCCTACTTGGTCACTGCTCCCCCTGAGCAGAGGTCAGTACAACATCACACATTTGCTTCCATCTCCTCTGGCTCAAGCCTTGGACCGAACACTCTGAGGGGGCACCAGGAGACAAAACAGCCAAGACTGAATACAATTGAGGATAGTCAGGGTTTTCCAGAGATGAGACTGAGACTGAGACAGAGATAGACACAGAGATGAAAGAGATATAGACATAGATTGACACTGACATAGATGTGTGTGTGTGTGTGTGTGTAGAGAGAGAGAGAGAGAATGCCAAAAAGAATGTATACACATTTTAAGAAAGGAAAAAACTGTATTGAAATTGTAATACTCAATATATAAGAGACAATACAAGTCACGTTTGACTTCTGCAGTTACAAGAGGTGCTCCCAGTGGTGACCATCAGCACCCAGACACTTCTGATTATGGAACTACTGCTTGAGCAACACTGACCAAAGTGTCCACTTGTATCACTGCTCATGCTGTTTTAATTTCTTCCTAAAGTGCCAGTGTAGCTGGTTTTCTGTGGTACACCACATCCTTTAAGCTCCTCCATAGGTAGAAGTCAAGGGGTGTTAAGTCAGGAGAACATAGGGGAAACTCAAAGAACATTCTCAAATTTCAAATATCACTTCAAAACGGTCTTGTGCTCCTTGAATGACAACCGTGCTTCTGCCATTTTCTTTGACTGTCTTCCCTGTCACATGGTGACTTTTGAGCGAACATCATATTACACATTGCTACCATAATTCAATTCAACTTCAAAAAGTAATACATAGATAACATCTCTTAATATGTGTGTACTTTTTTTGGCACCCCAGTATATATGCATGTGTATATGAAGGAATTGGCTCACGCAATTACGGGGGCTGGCAAATCTGAAATCTGTAGGGCGGGTCTGCAGGCTGGAAGCTCAGACAGGAGTTGATGCTGCAGTCTTTGGAAAGAATTTCTTCTTTTCTAAGAAAACGCAATTTCTGCTTTCAAAGCTTTTCAACTGATTGGAGGAGGCCCACACACATCACTGAGGGTAATCTCCTTTATGTAAAATCAATGGATTGTAGATGTTAACCACATCTCCAAAATACCTTCACAGCAACACTAGATTAGTGCTTCATTGAATAACTAGGAACTATAACCCAGCCAAATTGACACATAAAATTAACCATCACATCCATCAAAGAATCTTTTTAAATGTTACATCCAAAAGGAGTGAGACGATTTGATACAACAGTGCGAATTCCTATTAACCTCAGAGAGAAACACCATATTTTTGGTTCTCTATTGGTAAACTAATAGATAAAACCTTTGTGGTTTATGCTATCAACTTTGTTCTAGAGGACAGCAAATGTGTGATACATTTTTATTGCAAATTCCGTTTCATGCCTTAGATCCCAAGATGTTCAGAATGATGAATGGCAATTATCTGGTTTACAGTATACTCACTGCAAAATGCTCATCTGTTTCTCAGTGCTTCAGAAAGAAAGCACTGGAAGGCCAATTTCACTTCTTATTTATGAGAACCATTATCTGCATTTTCCAGCTCTGGCTCCTTCCTGGGAAGCTGTGGAATATCAGAGGTAGAGGATGCACACACAAAAAAGCCTTTCCTCTACCACCACCAAATACATAGTCATAATAATGCTGCAGGCCAAAGGCCCTGGGTCGCCCTTGTGACCAGCCCTGAGTGTCAGGGTATCAGACTGGGTGGTTCTGTTTGCATTCAAATGTCTGCACTCCCACCTGCTCAGCTCAGCTCAGCTCGGGCAGTTCTGGGCTCAGGAACCCTGGACCTCCCCTTCCTCCCCACCACTAAACACACAGCCAAGACTGAATTAGGCGTCTCTCCTGGTCCTCCCGCAGCCCACTGCCTATCCATAACATAGTAAGGACTATCCTGGGCTGTAAATACCCTCTTGTGTCTCTCCTCTACCAGTCAGTGGAGAAAGATTCTGGTCTTTTATGCTTGTATCTCTAATTGTAGCACAAGAGTTCTCAAAGTATAACCCAGGAACTCTTGGGGTTCCCTGAGACCCTTTGAGGGTTCACAAAGTCAAAAATATATTTGGAAAAGCACTAAGATACTACTTGCTTTCTGTGTTTTCATTTTCTCCAGAGTTGTTCGAGGCTATAAAACATGATATCCAAATAGACTGAATGCAGAAGCAGATATGGGGCATCAGCTGCTTTAAATTAACTCAGACATTTGCAAAAACGCAAAACAATGGTACTCTCCTCACTATTTTTTTTATTTTGAATAATATAGTTAAGAAAAAGTATGTCACTTTTGTCAATATGCAATGGGTTTGTTATTTTTGTCACTATGCAATGTGTTTACTGTTTTTAACTGAATTAATAAACACCTATTTTAAATTTTTCATCAGATTTCATTATTAATGCAATAAATAGAAATAGGTATAATCCACAAAAACAAAAGCTCTTTGGCATTGTTAATGATATTTAAGAATGTTATGGTGTTCTGAGATCAAAAAGTTTGCTATATGACCTGGCCAAGGACTAAAATATAGTATAATACAGACTACTAAGGTAGGAAGGAAGAGAAAAAGGTATAAGTATAGGAACAGAGCGGAGAAAGGACAAAGCGACAGAGGGGAGGGAGGGAAAGAAAGGATGCCTCAGGTCCTCATGGCCAGACTCACATGATCAAGTCTTACATTCAGCTTAGTTGGGGGCAAGTCAATCAATGAAGTGACAAGATCAGTCCTTTCTCTGGTTCTGGTTGTGAAAGAAAAGCAAGTGGCTGGCTGAATGGCTTGCACACCAATTGCATAAGTAACAGAGCCTCTGATTCTTCTGGAAAAAGGAAGAGGGACATCTCCTCTTGCTGTGTGAACTTGAGAGCATGCTATCAAGAGAAGAATTGTCTGAAATCACAGTTCTTACATCTCTTGCAACCTGGTTGGAGAAACTGCTATAAAAAGAAACAAACTTCATAAATCATTCCTGCAAAAGGCATCAAAGGTTAAAAGCATCATGATAAATTTAAGAAATAAATCTGTACTCTGAATTTTCAGAGTGTTTCGGAGGCAACCAGGGTGTCTCGGAAGAGAAATCATGATCTTAGCGATTTTAAAGGGTAACTCCACCGTTAAAGGTGACAATTTCTGCTAGAGGTAAACAGGACAGGTATTTGCCAGCTGGAAGCACTTCTCAATGTTTAAGGCATTCTTCCAAAAGAGATGTATGAGATCACTGACCTCACCAGTACTAGGTGTGGGGCATGGCACATGACAACAAATGTGTGTTCAAAGATCAATGAATGAATGAATACGAGTATGTTCTTACTCCTTATACCAATTATCTGTGCAAAGACCCATGTACAATGATTCTTCCCAATATAAAGTCCCTTCACCTAGATTTCCGGTTTGGACACACTTACTTCTAAATTACTTCTGACTCATCAGGAGAGTTTTGGTTTCCATGTACACCCACACTGCTTCCAGGGACAAGGGAACAAGGAAGAAACAGGGAAACGGGAAACAGAGAGGACGAATGGGCAGAGTCCATACAGGAAACTGGCACACGCCAAACACTGGGCTGGAACAGCGCAGCATGGAATGAGAATTCCATGGAATTCCACAGAGCTGAGAAGGTCCCAGGAGAACACATAACTCCTGACTCAAGAAATCAGACTGTCACAGGACCTTTAAATGGGAAACAAGACATGCATATTATCTGCAACAAAGCACGCAAATGTACTAGCAATTAACTGCTTTAAGGTTGGGAGACCCTAAAAGACTCTTATGAACACAGAATAATAAATGAAATTAATTGTGCAGTGCTCATTATATTGAATTTAAGATGAGTATCACATCATTGATAGTGTAGTATTTAGGGTGAAATGGAGATATTTACAGAAACAGTTATATGTTAATTCTCAACATCATTTTCTCATCTTTTCTTTTTTTAAATGAGGACTGCATTTCTCAAACATGATGCCTGCTCCCGTTCAATGTTGCTCCAGGAACTTATCCTACTTCCCAAAGGGCATGGGCAAGGCCCCACCTGCTGCCCAGCTGGCACCTGGGGGCGTTAATAGAGCCCTGCTTCCTTCTGGGGTTAGCAGGGAGTGTCCTCCAAGAAGCAGATATTAAGACAAGATTAAATGTGCAAGAATTCTATAAGGGGATGGACCTGGGGATCATCATGCTTAGCGATATAAGCCAGACAGAAAACACAAAGAATTGTATGACTTCACTCATATACGGAATATAAAACTGAAAGCAACAAAGAAAAAAAATAACCCATGGACACAATCAATAGTTTACTGTTTATTTGGGGACAAGTAGGGGAGGGGATGGGTGAAGGAGAAGAGGGTGGGAGAGGAGGGGGAGCTAAATACAAGGTGATGGAAAGAGAACTCACACTGGGTGGTGAACTTATACAACAAGTTGACAATGCACTGTAGAACTGTATGCCTGGAACCTGTGTAATTCTTGCTAACAGATGTCACCCCAATAAGTCTAACAATAAAAATGAATTTAAAAAAGTAAAAAAAGAGAAAAAGAAAGAAGACACTCTATCCAAAGTCAATACATCCCAGGGAAAAAGAAAAAGAATTCTATAAGGAAAACACTTGTGTGAGGGAAAATCAGGAAGGAGCCAGAAAAGGCTGGGAACGAGATCAGACCTGATGTACGAGTAACCCCAGTGCAAAAGAGAAAAGGCTGGGCCAAAGTGTCTCATGTGGCCATGCAGTCTAGGTGGAACGCCATAGGTTGAAGCCCTCGGGGCATCCTCAAGCCCAAGTCAGCAGTCAGCGGACTTCATGTCTCTGGGTCTGCCTTGGTACCCGCCAGCATCCCTACACTCAGTCATTGGCTGGGAACAGCCTGTGGAAGACGTGGCCTCAAAGCCAAGACGTTTTGGCCCATAGCAGCTGGGGCCCTGAGCGCCTCCCCTGCAGTTGGAGGCCTGAGGAGCGACACAGCCAAAGGCAAAGCATTCCCATGCTTCAGTGCAGGGTGATTTGTTGTTCTTTTTAGCTGCCTGGCAGCCTCTTGTCTTCCCTGAGCCAATGGGCACACCTGCTCCTCCAGCCCTACATCTTTATAAAGCAGCTTCTGCCTACACAGTCTGAGGAACAGAGCCCAGAAATAGAGCTGAGAGGAGCCATGCAGGGGACAAGGTGCCAGGACCCCCTCTCTTCACAGCAGAAGCACAAACGTCATCTCCTCCTCTGTAGGTGTTCAGTGGCCCCACACCATGCCCTGGCAAGCAATTCTGAAGTCCTCCTAAGCCAATCCCCACACCACCCAACACCACGTGAACCAGGCAGGCCCCCAAGCTCCACGGCCGACCTGACTACAGTCACAGGTAGGTCAGGCATCCTTTGGGAATATCTGAGCAGAAGGTAGTGCATGTGGGGACAGACCGTGGCCTAGGGTATCTCTTGGATTCATGAAGCATTAACGTTTGGGATATGCAGAGGATCTCCAACTCCACTGAACATGGAGTAGGAGAAAAATGGGATTTCCTATAGCACAAGAGAAGGGAAGTTGCCATACAGGAGAACTTTATGATACAGAGCTGCTTAATAATCCTGGGGGCTGAGGAACATTCACAATGGCTCCCACCCACAAGTAGGGCCAGATGAATGGAATGTGTGTCCACACCCCTGGGACAGTGGGCCCATGAGCTACACTTATTCACCCTCAAGGTATTCCTGAGAGCAGGTTTTGGGGAATACAAGAGAGCACGGATGGGGAGGAGGGATGTCGAGGAGTGGAAATTACTAAGGGAGTGAAGGGCTCAGGATGAGGAGACGGTGCAGGGCAGCCTGTGGGTGTCTCTGTTTTTCTCACTCAGGCTCCATGAGAAGGAGGTTCTGGTCTTCTTGCTTGTAAAAGTGTTCAACAGGCTCATGGGCTCTGCTCTCTCTGACTTGAAGGTTAACACTTTACCCCTCCCCCCACCGACGATAAACCCTAGCCCACCAGCAACCTGCTGCACCCAACGTGTGTTGAAGGGCCACCAAGAAGTCTGGTGTCCCAGTGCCACTGCATCTGGAACGGACCCAGGTGTCACAAAACCCCACCTTCCCATGCTGAGTCTCCTTGTCCCATCTCTGGTCTAGAACTTGAAGCTTTTTAGCAGCAGCTCAGGGATAAGGAAACAGTGTATACAGACCATCAGAAACGCCATCACTAGTGATCTGAACCTCTTCTTTTTCTCCCAACTTTCCAGATGAGACTTTCGCTTTTATTAACCAGTCATAAAAGAGCGTAAGTGAATGCAACATCTTAAATAGTTTTCTTTTAGGAGTTTGGCACTAAATACATTACATGAGTTCCCTCAGCCCTTGGACAAGAAGCCATTAGATATGGACTATTACTTGCATTATCATTACATTAGTGGGTCATTATGAAAAATAAAAGTTCTAATCAGCATGAACACTTTCAAAGTGCCATGATGGGAGATATGCCAGGCTGGGCCGTCTTAGACATCCAAACTAACCAAACTGCAGAGAGTAATGACTTTGAACATAAAAGGTTGAACACAAAGAATCACTTTAACAAATTTCACTCCAAGTCATTAGCAATTAAAGGCCTTATGGAAAAAGGGGAGGTCCACCCGCCCCCCAAGCTAAGTAAGAGAGAGTTCTCTGAGCCTCTTTCGTGCCCTGTGACAACTCCTCCACCTCCAGCGGGAAGGAGGAGACCCTCTGTGGTCCTCACAAGGTCCCAGGTAGCCCTGGGATCCCTCAGAGGTAGCTCAGGGGCCTCAGCAAGTGTAGGGAGCAGCTACATGGTGGACCTTCCACCCCTGCTTTGAGCCTGTCCTTTTCCACACTTCCATTTGTTTTTACCATGATCCTCTTTGCAAATTCTAGATGATTCTGGAATGAGCTATATTTGCTTTCCCCGTCACAGAATGATTTTAATGTGAGCGAGCTACCCACTTACCATATTGCAGGGGACCCTGGCATGTCCGTGGTGTGTGTGGGTCAAGCATATAGGCTGATACCAGGGCTGGTCCTTGCCAAAGGCTAGATCTGGCAGGATGGCTGCTCTGGAGTGGCCCAACACAGACTGAGTCAGGGGGCAAGGGCAGACTGCGTGAGTAGTGGGGCCAAGGTTGAGCAGAGAAGCCAGAGCATTCCCAGGAGCAAGGATTCCCTCAAGTGCGGGCCTCATGTGGGGTTGCAGGCAAGGAACAAGGCAGCCATGACACAGGATGGTCGTCTTCGTGGGCTTGGCCTCCAGATTCCCCCATCGTCTCCTCGTGGTGCTCTCCCCGGCTTCCCAGGTTGACAGCCCCCCAACTCCTGCCTCCCGGGGACCCACTGGATCCTGCACAGAGTCCTATCAGAGTACACACGGAAGCAGCCTTGCTGCACTTCCTTGCTTCCATCTATTAGACTGTGGCCTCTGCTAGGAAAGGCAGCGTCCACAAAGACTCACTCATTCATCCATCCGTCCATTTAGTCATGAAATCATTAATTTGCTCAACAGATTGAGAGTCAACATGTCCCTTTCAAACTGCCAGCTTGTCTCTGTATATCTAGCACCTAAAACAGAGCTTGGCCCCCACTAGCCACTAAATAAATACTGACGAATAAATGCACAGGTGACTGGGGACTTGTTCTGCAAAGGCAAAGGGGGCCACATCCCAGGCAGCCCTAGTGCTGGAGGGCTGGGAGGAGGTGTGGGAGAAAGGAGAGGATGGTGTCACTGTGGGTAAATTCTCAGATTCTAGACTGACATAAATATTCCAAGTGGCCAGCAGTGTCTCCCGCACCGTTCCATCGCAGCGCATGAAAACTCTCTGATTCCCAGAACCGTTACTCCTTTGGATTAAGATACTTTCTTTTGTGTGTTGCCAGTGAAATGTTTACTAGAATATTTCTGCCCCTTTATCGCAGCAACAACTTCTTTCAGGTTTTTGTTTCCCCTAGTTGGACTTCCTCTGAATTGTGTACCTGCTTGATTTAGCAAAACCTCCAGGTGCCTTGGAGAAGTGCTCCCCATTGGCCCCCGCAGCGCTGCCTACTCCACAGAACCCTTTCATTTCGCCTCCCTGGGCACCGGTGCTCGCCGTCTGAGCCATCCAGCCCTCCTGCCTTTCAGCAACATCGGAACAACGCGATGCTGAGGACAGTATTTCTGTGCCATTCCTTTCCTAATGAAAACAACCTGCACTGCACCCAGCCTTTTAATCACAATTAAAATCCCCTCCTCTATCCTGTGTTCAGCAACTTTAGGGCATCCCAGCTATTAGGTTATTATGTGCTTAGTTGAACTTACTAAATCCCACTTGTCTCCAGTCTTGCTTGTTTTCATTTCTGCAATAGATTCTCAACAGGTGTTCTAAACCAGCAGGGGACCCCCGGGAATTACCCCTCACCAGGGAGTGACAGGTGGGCTCAGGGGGTCCTGGGGAAAGGTCCTCCCAGAGTGTGCACTGTGGGTCCAAGCATTTTGGGACCACAGGTCCAGTGTCTCCAACCCATTCCCAGAAACAAAGCAGCCTTCTCATGGAGAGTCGTTTTGGAATGGCAGGCCACCCCGGAGGCTGGGCCATCTCACCCGCCGGCAGTGATGTGCGCGGGGCAGAGTGTTCTGTAATACCGTCTGTCCCACATGGCTGGTATGTATCAGAAAGAGCCTTCTGCTGGCTCTGCTGGCTCCAGAAAGGATATTCTTTGACCCCAAGATACCCTTCTGTGCTTGGAAGAGGCACTGGAATCCTGCCTGGAACATGTTTACTGCAGAAGACTGAACAGAGCGTGCAGACGAAACGTGTGAGAAATTGCCACCGGGGCCATCGGACCAGGACTGGGGCCGCCCTGGGCACTGTTTGAGCGCAAGCCTCAGCTAGTAGGAAGCAGAGCTGTATGTCCCACCAGCCAGCAGCCTTTGCTGAGCAGCGGAGAGAGCTTTCCTCCGAGCAGCCCCTTGGGAGCTTGCGTACTTACTCGAATAATGAGCCTTGCTGGAACCACTTGGAGAGCATCTCTCTGAAAACTGCCTTGAGAAGCCATGATCCTTCCAGCAAATGCCTTACAGGGCCCATGTGTGCTGTGCAGAGCACCTGGCCCACGGCATTTATTTCTCCTAGAAGCCCTATGCCTTCAGGAATCATTTTCTCACTTACAAATCAAGAGACATTTGGCTCAGGGATGCTGAGGATCTCCCAAGGCTCCCCTACTCCAGTGAACCAGAGAAGGAATTTGAAATCAAGGCTCTCTCATGTTATAGACTGAACTCTTTCTACCTACCCATGCTTCCCATTTCTAGCTAGCTAGGGTCAATGAATAAACATTAATTGAGGTGACACCAGGTACCGGATGCTACGCTACAAGGTGGGTTACAGAAGGTTTAGTAAAGACACGTCCTCTGATCTGAAAGAAATCACAGTGTGGGGAGCAATCCCATAACTCAAGTGTCCCAGGATGGTAAAACTGACAAGGAATGGACAAGGAGCAGTAGGGCTGCAGGGGCAGGAAACGGTCTTCTTGGGGGAGAACTGGAGGTATGGACCTCATTCACAGAAGATACGAATAGAAATGACTCTTCAAAGATAACAGGAGTTATCAAGCCCCCAAAGAAAGGGAAGTTGTTTCACGCAAAAGAAGAGCTGCATGTAAAGGCTCAAAGGCAGGAGGATGTGCAGCCAGCTGCGCGAAGAAAAACGGCCTAGTAGGGCCTGAATTTCAGACACCAGCTAGCGTGGGGCTGGGAGGTAAGGATATATCCAGCCCTGTGCATGGATATATCACACCTTTATCCCTTATTATTCGGCCTTAAAAAGAAAGGAAATCCTGCTATTCTTGACACCGTCGATAAACCTAGAGAACATTATGCTCAGTGGAAAAGCCACTTGCAGGACAACAAATAGGGCATGATTCTACTTACATGAGGTATGTACATTAGTGAAACTTGTAGAATTAGAGAACAGAATGGTGGTTGCAAAGGGCTAAACAGAGGGGAAATGAGGAACTGTTTTTCAATGGGTAAAAATTTCTATTATGCATGACAAATAAGATCTCGAGATGTACTGTACAACATAGTTAACAATATGGTCTTGTGCATTTTGAAATACCCTGAGGATAGATCTCATTAAGAGTTAAGTGTTCTGACCCCCCCAAAAGACAACACCCCCACACAAAAGAACAGAAGGAAATTTTTGAAGGTGCTAGATTGCTAGACCTGTTTAGTATCTTGGTTATGGTTATGGGATCACGGGCATATTGCACATATCCAAACTCATCAGGGGTATATATTAAATGGGTGTGGCTTTTTTGTGTATCAATTATACCTCAATAAAGTAAAAGAAAAAAGGGAAGAGAGGAGCCCAGCACCTCTAATCTCCAGATGAAGTAGCACTAACCTAGCCAACTTGAGCTGCTGGGTATTTTGGGTTTTACGGGCTCTGAAAGTAATCTTTAAAAAAAAAGAGAGAGAGAAAGAGAGCGAAACAACTTTTCCAGCACATTCAATGTAACACAATATGAGTGTAATACCCTAACCCGCACTGGGAGGCCTGCTCACATTGATAGGAGTTGTATTTGTCTTCACCCCTCATAATTTTTACCTGTCACCAGAAATGACCGTGGAAATGTCAGTTCTCTAGCAAGTCAGCCACAGCCTGTTGACAAACATCCCATCCCCTAATCTTCAATTGGGCTGAGTTCGATGCCCTTCACGTGCGTAGAGAGGCACTCACCAGCACGTCAGCCTGCAAAGAATGGTTTTGATGGCTTCTGCTAATTCTATCTGGCTGGAGCTCTGGAGAGCACGTTCAGCTCAGAAAGATATCTATTAAGTTGTCAGTCATGATATCATTTGCCTTCGCAGTGTTTCGTGTCTACCAAGCAGAAGCTGACAGACAGCACAAAGGCCTCTGTGAGGACGACATGCTAATTAGCACAGCATCCTCCACGTGCCTTTGCTGCAGCCATAACACGCCTTTCTGTGTGCTTCCTTTGAAGATTTCAGGCAACGAATCCATTGGAAGTTTGCTGTCAGAACACCCTAAGTTCCTACACAAATCATCAGGCAGGCTTCCTGACTCTGGAGCCCTTCTGCATTAGGGGGAAGGGGCAGCCCAGCACGCGAAAACATCCCTCCAAAACGACAGAGTGTAGTGCAACGCAGGGAGAGGGAATGGTGGGCTCTGGGAAACGCCCTTCCTCCGGGCCCCAGGAAGGCACAGCAAGGCTGGCTCTAGGTTGAAACAGAGGTCCTGGGAACCACTGCTGTGAAATAGATGGGAAGGACATTCCGTGAAAGAACTGGGCATCCTCAGCAGAAATAGCTGTATTCGTATACATGACTATTATAACCAGCCCGATGACAGTAATCATTGTAATAGCAGCCACTGTTCACAGGTTTACATTCTCTATGCCTGCACTGGGGTAGGTGCTTTACACACATTATTTTAATTCATGGTGGCCCAACAGCTCTGTTGGGCTCAGGGTATTGTTATTGCCATCAGACAGAAGAGAAAACGGGGGCTGAGAGCTCATCAGTCACACGGTTAGCAGAAAGCAGAGGTGGTCCCCATGGTTTCAAGCACAGGTCGCTCTGCTACCCCCGCCACCTGTGGAGTTTAAAATTGTTGGCCACGTCCCAGAGCCCTTCACATGGGTCATCAGCTCTGACTCCCCAGGAGGTGGATGGGACAGGTATTATGATTCCCATCTTACAGCCAGGGAAACTGAAGCCCAAAGAGACAAGGTGTTGAGATCACAAGGGGCTAAGCCAGGATCAAGATGCCACCTCTGCCTCTCACAGCTTCTCTCCGGGTCACACGTGAGAGAAGTCATCACTTGAGCAGGAATATCTGGAGACCAAGAAAGAATGATAATTCTGAACACACGAAAGAAAATTTGAAAAAAAATAAAAAGAAGAAGAAGAAAAACTACCCCAGCCCGCCAGATAATTCATGGAGATGGAAGCTGAGCGTCTTGGGCACCTGGGGCGGGTTTGGCTCGGTGGGCCCGGCATTCTCCAGGGACATCCTGCTCCATCACACCCCTGGGATGGCGCCTGCTCACTGAGAGGCCCCGCAGCCCCGCAGCCTGAACAGTCTCATGGTCCCCCAAGCCTCATCTCAGGTGGGGGTCCTCTGCGCAGCCTGCCTGTGCTCAGGTGCTCCCCCTCCCTTGGGCATCCCTGGTCTCCAGCAAGCACCCCTGTTCGTCCTGATGATATTAACAATGAAACCATAAACTCTGTCCTCCACACACAAGAAGCAACATGAGCCAAGTCAGACTTGCAAGAACACATTCGGACACCAAGATTTGCTGAAAATGTCTAGTCCCCTAGCCTATTTACCTCCTATGCAAATCACAAACGATTGTATTAATCAGGAAAATGAGGCCATTGAGCCCAAGAAGAAGGAAGTATCCAAAACTTCCGTGCTATGGAGTGGGCTTTAGAACCTGGGGCCCTGCCTTGTTGTGCCCCAATGGAACAGCTTTGTTGTTTGTTTGTTTCTCCATCAGGACAGACAAAGTTGAAAACTGCTCAGGAGAAAACCCTTCTTGGGGTGCACACAGCACTTGAAGCAAAGGAAGGCCCGCCAGTGAGTAGAGAACAAGTCCTTTGCGACCACAGAGCCAGCTGGAGCACAGACCCCAGCTCCTCATTCTCAGCTGGTGAAGCAGGGACAGAACCTGGAGCGGCATGTCCTTCCAGGCCTACCTGCCCGCCTCCGCCCCCACGAGCACGAGCCCATCTGACCTCTGCAGCCTCTCCCCAGGGCCAGCTCCACAGGACGTGCTCCGTGGCCAGGAGCCTTGGAGCCCAGCTCCCTGGCAGGCTCCCACTGCTGTTGGCTTGGGGCATAGCAGGAGCAGCTCTCTGAGTTTCCTTCCTCGATAGACACCACAGAAAAGGTGTGAAGTGACTTAGAGAGAGGTCTCCTGTCACTTCACTCGTGCCGGGAACATGGCTGAGATTATTGCAAGGCCCAGTGATGGCCTGCCAGGAGGCGGAGTGGTATGTGAAAAGGGCAGACTGGGGAGTTAGGCCATCCTGGGTGCAAATCCTGACTGCCACCTAAAGGTGTGCTGCTTAACAAGGTACTTAGCGATCTGAACTCTCCGAAGTCGTGCCTACTCAGGGAGTTTTGGGAGGTTGGAGGTAAATCATAAAAGGACCTAAGCTGCCCATACCAGGGGTTCTCCAAGTGGGGTCCCTGGGCCAGCAGCAGCAGCAGCATCACCTGAAACTTGTTAGAAATGAAAATTCTCAACCCTACCTCAAACCCACCGAATTGCAAACCCAAGGAGTGTGCCTAGCAACCTGTGTTTTAACAAGCCCCGGTGTGATTTTGATGTACCTGAAGGTTTAAGAGCCTATGCAGGCATTCAGGAAATGTCAGCCTGTCACCAGCCAGAGGTGAAGGAATGGCCTTCACTGGAGCTGGCTTTCAGATACAGAGCTGAAGGAAGGCAGTGGCCAGTGACCAGGTTAATCGTGACATAACCATGGTCATTTGGGACAAGTCACCAGGTGGAGGACAGTGAGGCTCCTCTGACTTAAACATGAGCCAAGAGCACGTCCAATTCCGTCTACACCGATAAGAATGCAAGTGGGTGCTGGTACACAGAGAAATGGACTCATCCGACAAGTAGGCGCTCTGCGTGCTGATAGAGCCAGTTAAATAAGGGCTGTCACTGACGTTTCTTTACATCTGCTCTCTCCAAAAGCAGCGGTTTTCAATCCTGGCTGCACATTAGAATCACCTGGGGAGCTCTGACAAATCCAGATACCTGGGTTACCCCCAATCATACCAGCAGATCTGGGACTCGAGGGTGAACCCAGGCATGGGTGGTTTCAAAGCTCCCTAGGTGATCCCAAAATGCAGCACAGGACCAGGGGGTTAGCCTGTGGTGCTGGGGACCGCAGATGGCAAGAGGCAGAGGCCAGCCCCTCGTCTTCATCAGCCCCATCCCTCTGTCCTCTTGGTCCCCACCCTCAGGTCACAGACTCAGGAATTTTCATTGCAGAAGCAGAATGCCAGCTCATGAGTTGGATGTCACTTGGACTTCATGAAAAGCGGTGGAGAAAAAAAGGGCAAATATTATTTTGATTTTGTGAATGAGAAACCAGCCCTGATGCTGAGACGTATTCTGAGCTTCGGGGGGTCAGAACTGAGCCGCGGCTGCATCCTGTCCAACGCAGGACGCCCCCCTCCGTCCCCCCCAGAACGGGCTGCAGACTGCGCACTTACCACGGGGCAGGCACGTGCTCTCAGCCCTGACCCTAGCAGCCGTGCTGCCGGAGAGGTACGATTACTCACATTCCGCAAAGAGAAAACCTAAGTTCGGACAGGTAATCCGCTTGCCCAGTTCCATACTGATAGTAAATGATGAAGCTAGAATTGGACCAAACCTTTTTTGTTCTAAATATAGTGCTCTTTCCACTACACCATACTGCCTCTCTGGGAGAGAGGATACGAGAAAATGTCAACACAGCCCCCTAAAATAGACTTTGATTTGAAGCCATCACAACAGAGTAACTCAGAGGCTGAGAGAGGCACATCTCATGGTGCACATCCCGCCCTGTGCTTCACAAGGCCTGGCCGAACAGGAGGAGGAGGAGGACCTCGGATGGCCACGCTGACCTTGGTGAGAGCAGAAGGGAGCCCAGGGATACAAAAGGGCTCAGAGAAAAAGCCATTCAGAGCGAGTGTCCTTGTCCTTTGAAGATAAGGTGTTGACATGTCTTCCAATGCCCTCCTTGGTGAATTTGTCCTTCAGATTTGAGGTTCAGGCTGGGATTCCTGGCTCCACTCAGCCTTGATCTCAGCATACCCCCTAACCACGCTGCCTCAGGACACCCGGAAGTGCACCTGCCTCAGGTGACTGACCCAGGTAGAATGCTCCCCACCCTGAGCCCTGGTCCAGTGGTGGCATGGGGTCCTTACCTTAATGGACCAGCACCAGCCAGGCGGACTAACCCAGCATAGGACCCAAGGCAATCCGCACTGTGGGGGCAGCAAAGTTTGGTTTTTTTCTACCTGTCCCTGTCCTTTGTTCCAAGTACTTTGTCCTGTCAAGCACACGAATGTCAGGAGAAATCTGTGACCTGCCGCATTGGTATTGGCAGTATCCACAACCTAAGCCCTACTGTATTACGTTACGCTTTTGCTCCCATGAAGAGATGTCTGGTCTGGGGATATTAGGCAAAGGTAAGTAATTTGGGGGAAGGAGGGCTCCTGCCTTGGGGCCTCCTTACTGAAGAGCTCCTCACTTGCTGCATTGGCCACTGGATTTTGTGTGTACACATACATATGTCACATGTTTGTGTGTGTATGTCCTTTCCTTAGGACTTCTATAAAGCAAGAACATCCATAAATTGTGGTAACAGCGAAAGCAAAAGGATTTGCAATCTTGCAGGCCTGGATTTGAATTCCAACCCTGACACAGCACAGACCACACAATCAGACCTTCGCTGATGTCTCATCTGCAGACAGGGGACAGGGAAGCAGAGCCCACTGTGCTGACATTGTCACTTCAGGGGGCTCGGTGAGAACTGAGTGAGGAACGAATGAGGGAGAGCTTTGTAAACTGCAAAGCTTTATGTAACTATTAGCATCGTCATGCTATCAGCTGCCGCTGATTACATGTCTTTGTGATTCGCAAGTTATCTATGACACACACATTCAAGCAACATCATTATTGCCCCTAACACATCACAACTCCTGGGCTAGACACAGTCCCAGCCATCAAAAATGACAGTCCAGGGGGACACTCCCAACCAGGGGACACTGAGTAGTGAGTGCTAAACTGGAGGGAAGGAAGCACAGGGAGGGAATGAGGGTTCCAGAAGAGGAACCCTTCAACTAGAGTGTGGTCTAAAAAGGCATCATTGGGGAGATGACCCCTGAGCTCTGCCCAGGAGGATGTATAAGAACAATGCAGGGTGGGAGGCTGGGGGTGCAAAGAAATAGCATGTGCAATGAAACAGAGCAGAGAAAAAAATACACTATGTTTGAAATGCCAGTAATTTCATATCAGCAAAGGTCTTCAGCATCTTGCCTTAGTAATTTCATATCACTGGGCTCCTGAGCCCCACTGGGGATGGGCCAGGAGGAAGACGGATCTTTCCTTGCCTCTGATTATGGAGCTAACCATCTTCAATGATTCCCTCTTCAGGGTAAATGAACGCATGCCCAAATCCTGGCACACGGTTGGTTCTCTATAAATATTTGTTGAATAAATGTATTTGCAATCTCCAATATAATCTAGAGGTAGCAGGCTATAATTTTGATAAAAAGAACCATGGAGTATCAAATAGGTCCAGTGTTTTATAGCCATTTCATTTATAAACGGACTTCAGCCAGCTCTTCGGTGACCTGCTGTATTTTCTGCCACCCAATCTCCACAGTCCGTATCTGAAGGCACACCCAGATACCTTGGCTCTGTCCATTCACAACTCCCCCCACTCAAAGACCAGAGTAAGAAGAGCAGTCATTCCTCCACCAGCTGTTCCCATTCAGTGCTCCCAAGGACCCTGCAGGCCAGTTGAGAGTCATCAAGTTTTACCGATGGAGAAGTTAAACCTCCAAGAGGTAAAGTGATTTTCCCAAAGTCACAAGCTGATTAATAAATGCATGATTCCAGCCCAAGTCTCTCAAAACCTCAAACTCATGTACTTTACCACCTACGTGGTGAAGCTTCCACTTGGGTTAAAGTCAGGGACCATAGCCACAGACCAAATAATAATAACAACAGCAGCAACAAAAATAATGGCTACATATTGAGCATCAAAAAGCTCTCACTGACAAAGCAAGGTACTGACTTTCATCTGAATCCATGCAACAGTTCTTACAAGATAAACACCATTGTGCCCCGTTTTATAGATGTGAATCCTGAAGTTCAGGAAGGCTAAGTAACTTCCTCTAAGGCACAGCCATTAAGGTGCAGAGTTAAGTCGGCCTAATTCCAAAGCCTGTCCTCTTAACCACAATACCACTTCAGTGACAATGACAAATGCAGTAAGATCGAAGGTGGAGATCTGCCTATTCTCAATAGGAATCCAAGATCCTATTGGGGCATGATGACTAAGAGTAATATATATTTTTAATTACTAGAACACTGTGATTCCTTCAAGTCATTCCGGGCAAGCTGTGGCTGACAGGTATAGTCAGCCTCGCTCTATTTAATAAACTCTGAAGGAACTGCTCATTAAGAGTAACAGTGACTCCACTAGCATCTTCCTGTATCTAAAACCTTTAATTCTTCTTAAGTCCTAGATAAATAATGACTTAGTCATAGGAAAGCTCCAAGATAGAGACTTAAATCTCCTAAGCATATGGCTGTATTCACCAATGCTCTCAAGGTGAATATCAGAAGTACAACTTAGTTTTGTGTTGTACAATTTTAGAGCTTTAGGTTTAAAACAGATTTCTAAAATAGAGGGGCCCCAGACAGAAAGAATGCACATAACACAGGCCATTTCTTTTATAAGCTGACTTCAGCTATCAAAAAAAAAAAAAAATTGAAATAGCATATACCACAACTTCAGTGTCATTAAATATGTCAACCAGATTAACATTGCTGTTTGTCAAAAAGCCAAATGCTATTCCAAGTGTGATCACATGTGCTCTGCTACGGTTCTGCTCTCAGTGTTCAAGGCAGTGCCACCCGCTGTCCATATGGCCTTGTAATGTCCACTCTCATTTGCCCCTTCAGGCATTTTTATTTGATATTCCTACAAGTTCAGGTGCTCATGAATGTCTACTACCTAAACAAGTGTGTTTAGAGAATAAGAACACATCAGAGAGGACACGTCGGGCCAACCTGGCTGGACATTCAGCTCCAGATCTCACCTTTGGTACTGGTCACAAAGATTACACAGAGAAAAGGTGTGGTGGAAACCCTCTACAGTTTTCCTAATGTATGCCACAAAAGAGGGATGGCGTTGATTCAGGACATCAAAACAGTTTCAGTAAGTTTGGGAAACACTAAAAGAAAGAACATTAAACAGGTATCTTTAACACAGACCTCAGTCTTTTATATTCAAAAAACATTGCTTAACTCCAAAGCATGACTATAACACCCAGTATATCTCCAAAACACCTGATTCTTTTAAAAAGTGTTACCTTAGACTGTTACTGTGTAGAACACCCTCTTCGAAATGCTATCTAAACCTTTTTGAATCCATTTTTGTTTCCTAAGTGGACACAACCTGGGGCAAGAAATTCCATGTGTTCCCCATTCTAACATGTTTCTAATATGTATCTTCTAACCTTTTTACAACCCAGCCTGGCACATTCTTTAAAAGCCATTATCTAGGGGTTTGCTGCATGTATTTTGGAGCTTTTGATGAATATGATGTTTCTTGATGGATTATTGGAGTGACAGAGCATGCATCTTGGGTGCTAAGTGACAGCTGCTCCCTTTCCCGCCCCTCTATGCCCAAGCCCAGCTCTGCTAGGCTGATGATGATTGGCATTGCACAATGTGTTGTCTGGTGGCCCCTGTGCTGCCAGGGAGAAATCTGTAAAGACAATGCTCAGCAAGTGTCAAACTATCTTCTAAACTGAGGCCCAAGTGATACCTTCCTCTGCTCAAAGAAGCTTGATTAAAACACAAGCTTTCTCAGCTTTAGCACAGACCAGGTTTCCATAGAAACATTATTTTAAGAGGAATGTTTTAATTTAGCTCTCCAGGATGTTTGGATGGCCTATGAGCCCTGTGCGTGGTTGCTCTTCCCAAGAAGGCTGTTGGCTGGGCTGGGGGCCAGGACTGTCCTGACTCAGGGAGAAAAGTCACCCTGTCTGATGTCAGCCAGAGCAGAGAGCCATCCAAGCAGGAGACAGTCAGACTTGGGCTGCAGAGAGCTCTGCAACTCCAGTGGGAAGACTTCTATTGCCAGAAGGGATATACCCAGCTCAGAGTGTAAGCATACAAGTAAGAGGGGGAAAAGGCATCTTCCCCCTTACTGCTATCAGATTAAGTTGAGGAAACTAAGATTCACAGGAGTTGAAGTTATATCCTGGAAGACCCATAAGTGATGGAGATGGGGCTTCAAGCCCACTGAGAGATACCATTAATTTCAGCTTAGTTGCTCATTCCACTCCAAACTACCATCAGTTACTCAAAGACCATGTGCAGTGGAGGTGGGGGATTATCCCATCAAAGGTCTGACCTCCAGGGTTCCAAACTGCATCCAGATGTGTCCTGTTGTCCCCATGGTGGCCTGGGGCTATTCTAGGGAAAATGGAGTCTGTTCTCTCATTTTTAGGGAGAAAGCCCCAGGTTTTCTGTGCTGCATTTAATGTCCCAAATGGAGTACCTGTATTCCTGCCCCCCCATGCTTTTCCAGTACTGTGCAGTGTGGTTGGCATCCCAGAAACATTATCTACGAATGCTCTTGGACCTGGCAATGACGGCAGGCTCCTGGATGCCCACCTTGCCATTATCCTTCAGATACTGCAGGAGTGACCTGGGCCTTTCCAAGACATAATACTGGGCATGCTTCTACCCCATCCCTGGGTATTGATTGACCAAGAGCCAGCTGCTTCCAGAGAGACCTTAGGTATAAATGCAAGGAGCCTGGAGAAGGATCATGACCTTGTCTGTGAATCCACCAAAGAATCAGGCCTCAAGGTGGTTTCAAAGTCAGCAGATCGATGTCTGTTTCATTAAGCAAACATTTAAAGAATGTCCCCCCGCCTCCATTTAAGAACCCTCTCAGATGATAACAAAATACATAATTTTCCAAAAGACACTGACAACGCCCTTCAATACAGTATCTTCGATATGGGACAACCCTGGGTAGACAGGGTTTGTTACCTCCCTCGGGGGTACGGATGCCACAGTGGAGTGGGCGTTTTCTAGCTGAGGAGCTCTTGTAAGAACTGTTTTGGATGGTCTTTGTTGTTAATAATGTATTTCAACTTCAACAAATATAAAAAAAAGTTTAAACAGAAGCCCTTCTCCATACCCATTTTGTACTACACTTTCACATGTCATCTCATTTAGTCCTCACGGCACCTAATTGTGCTCAATGTACAGCCAAGAAACTAAGTCTCAGCCACAGTAAATGACTCCCCAAACCTAGAAGGTGGCAGAGCTAGGACAAGAGGTTGGGTGTAACAAAACTCATTGTCCGCGTATTTTCCCCTACCCCACACCTTCTCTCCTCTACATTTTATACCATGAGAAAATTATTTTCTCTTCTTTTCCTGCATGGAGAGATGAAGGTGGCTTACAAAGTATTTTTAGAAGATTTATGCATTCTAAATAAGGTTACCTATAGCCTTTTGAAACAATAAAAAGGAAAGTACATATGGATCTTCAAAAACAGAAAATAAAAATAATTATTGAAGTCATAAGGTAAAAATCACAGAAATCAGAGGAAGGCATTTCCCCTTAAAGTGGGGAGCCTTTTACATTCTTTCCTCCTATTAAACTTCAACCAACATGATGAGTTATGCGAGCTTGCCATGCAGAATAGCGGTATGTATCATAATTGCAGCTCTCCATGTGAACTATCTATCAGAAACCTTAATGTAATTGCCAGACTGAATCCTAATTCATCTCCGAGAGAAGCTTATTACTTGGGGGATGTTGTATTACCTGCTTTTAAATCACACACAAGTATAGCTGCAATGATCTATCTCGTCTTCAAAGTTTTAAACATCGCTCCCTACATCTACATTAATTCCCCACCTGCCAGCCAGTTCAGACAAGACACTGGTCAACTGCAGGGCAAGTTAAAGCCCTTCTCTGTGCTCGTATTTCTACCTCTGTCTCTTTCCTTATGGCCCATCCACCCTCTCACCGATGCCACAGCGAGCTTCCTAAAACGCAAAACTGCCTGCAGAACATCCTTGAATGGCTGACCAGTGGGACACATGAGCCTCTCCCCATCCAGCCATCACCTGCCCATCTCACACGTCTGCCATCTTCAAGCAGAAGCAGAATCACAGGTAGCACGAAGTACTACCTAGAAGTCAGGGAAGGAAGCCAGGCTTGCCTACTGCCTCTGCTAGGCTGTGACTACTCTAGACATGAACTGCCCTCTTAGAGTAGAAAAAGAAAGCACAAAAAGGTGAACATCACAACAGAGAAAATGATAACTACAGAAAGCTGCAACCATAGAATATAACATAACTTGTATTCCAGAAGAAAAGGCCAGTGCAGAATATGCTCCAAAGAAGCAACAAATAAAGATATAAAAGAAAAAGAAATTGGCTGAGCCAAAAAAAAAAAAAATGACCTCAGAAGATTACTGCATTAAAAAAAAAAATCCTTGAAGAAACTCACTCTTAGTAACCTTCTGCAAAAATGTAGGTTTGAAATGACAAAATATGGTGTAATAAGCACCCAGGCAAAAATTATAAAATGGATTTACTGCCAAAGAAAATAGTCAGGCTGCCCTCAGGCACTTCCTGGGGTACACTGGCTGCTGTGACATGCAGCTGTCAAGTTGTGAAGGGCCAAGTATCTGTGACCCAATGGAGGAACAGCAGCCATGTGGAAAGGCTGTCTTCAGTCCATCCAGGCTCAGAAAGCATGCCCCAGATGTGCTCAGCCCGGTGCTGTTGGTGCAGGGGGTCTGTGGAAATGCACCCAGTCCGGTCAAATCCAAGGAAAACAAAATCGAGAGCTCGGGGGTAGCTGCCTGTGGTGTGCTGCCAGTGCTAAAGTCTGTTAAACGCAGGATTCCAAGTGCAGAAGTGTTTCAAAGTGGGCTACAAAATTGCAAATGTCAAAACTTCTTGAAAACAAAGATACAAAACATAACATCTTTATCTACACAGAAAAGCAAGGCCAGCTCAGCTTCCCCTGAGCAAGCCCCCAGGAGTCCGCAGGCTCCTCCCAGCGCCACCCCACCCACCCCTGCTTCTCCTTATCATAGCACTCATCTCACCACCAGGCTTTAAATTTGGTTCATGCTTTCTTTGCCATTAGAAATGAGCTGCTAAGAGCAGGGGCTAATTTATTAGTTTCTTTCCCTCACTAGGTGCCATACAGTTTGTAACTGTGAATGTTTATTGAGAAAATAAATGAGGACAAACACAAATGTTCCTTCACTGTACTCTAGGCGCCCTTCCCTAAGGGCATGGCCTCTGACTCCCAGGGCTTCGGGAGGGCTTCTTGCAATGTGCACTAACACACAGTCTGAACATCTGCGTGCTTCCTCCGGCGTCTGCTCACAGCGCACCCCGCCCACACTCACACAAACACAGGCGGGCTCATTACCCGGCGGGCCGCGCGGGAGCCGTACTGCAGCGTAACTGCAGCGGGCCCACTACCGCTCTGAACTCTGTCACTGCCATTCCCCTGAGCCAAGGAGGAGCCGAGGCTGGCGGAGGCTGCGTGACGTTTGCGAGAGCACATTGTGAGGGCTGGAGAGGAAGCTGGACTGCATCTCTCTGACTGTCCAGCTCACGCTCAGGCCTCCTCTGGAAACCTGTGATAGACACAGTCACATTGTGACGACCCACCGAAGTTTTATCTCCTGCGTGTCAGCAGCCAAACCTGGCCTCCATCCCACCAGGGGCCTCGCTTAGGCTGCTCAGTATGCTGTGGAGGGAACTCCTGCTCACCGCACATTAGGTCGTTTAGTTTACTGGAATGCAGCACCGCCTTGATGAATGGGGTCCCGACTGCATTTCCATGAGGGAGGGCTGGAGAGCAGGCTTCCTCCACGTGATAAGGGGCTGGGCGATGCATCACTGGCTATGCTGGCAGGCAGACGTCAGCAGTGATGAATGGGGCTCCGAGAGGAAGGGCTCGGGGAGGCACTGAGCTTCAACACTGATGTGATGTCTGATGAGGGGTTCCCGAACACCAACCCACTCAAGATCCAGTCACCCTTACATTCCTGCACTTGTCAGCAATTGACTGAGCACCTTGTCTGAGCCACTGCTTACTAGATGCTGCAGATGGAGAAGGAAGCTAAAGTCCTTACCCTCAACGTACTGATCGTCTGTACCTAATCACGAGAGCCCCAATTACTGAGCACTTACTGCATACCAGACACTGTACAAGTGCATACCAGACACTGTACCTGGTTGCCCCCTTGAATCTGCACCACTTCCCCATGGGATAGGTGCCATCCTCACTTAAAGAATGGGAAAACAAAGGCCAAGAAGGATTAACTGACCCTCCTGAGTCACCACAGCTAGTTAGTAAAAGAAATTGGGTTTGAATTCAGGTCCACTGATGCCAGTGGCCATGTTAATGGTTATCTGCAGCTACACAGATAATGGTAGCTATGCACAAGGAACACCTACAATGCACCCAACATGGAGGATGCTTTGCCTCTATCTTTATTCTCACGACAGCCTCATGAGGTAAATACTATTTTCCAAATGAGGAAACCCAGGCTCAGAGGGGTTAAGACATTTGACCAAAAACACACAGCTTAAGAGGTTGGAAATTATATACTGGCATCACAAATTCCCCCATGAGTCCTTCTGGGCTGCCAGGGGAGTGGCCAGGGAGGTGTTTACAGGTGTTTGGTCTACAAAGTGGGTGCCTCCAAATAAACGCTCTCACCAAATGTGACCCTCACAATGGTATGAGTTATACTTTAAAGAGAGAGAGAGAGAGAGCTGAAGCAAAAATATCCAATGTTCACATCTGTTAGCTCTTGGACGTGAGCAAACAGACTAATATGATAATATTTTACATATGTATAAAACATTTCACAATTAAAAGAAAAAGTATGATATATAGATATAGATATATAGTGGTAGGAATCTGGTTTGGTAATGTACTGAGTCTATTTCATTCAAAATAAAAGTTTTAAAAAATAAGTGTTTGGCATCAATTCAGTTTGACAAGCACTAACCACCCAAACTACTGCAAGGATCCCCCCGTGTTCAGGGGAAATGGAGTGGACCCCTCGGTGTCTGGGAGTACAAGTTCGTAGATATACTAAGATTCATAACCCCTGCAATGTGATGACCTCCTCACATTCTTGCTGAGAATTTAATTACGCAGCACGCATGCGCTTCCAGTAATCTCGTGTGTTCCCCTCACATGAGCCACTCAGCTACATCTTCCTCTGAGAAGGCCCCCGGGCTGGACATCTTCCACGTGCCCCTCTGGATGGACGTTCCCTTCACCACCCAGCTCTGGCCCCAGGAGCCACGCGGACCACGTCAATGAGCTCCCTGGCTGGCCCTCCTGTGGTTGGGCTCAGCATGGGGACCCCTGCAGGGACTGAAGCAGGGGGAGATGGTGGCGTTCTCATGACCCCAGCCCCCTCCCCTTAGGTCACTGCAGCATGGCTGCGACTCTCCACCGAAAAAAAAGATCACAGCTCTGGTCAGGTGACTCCCATGCCCAGCTTTACCTTTGGGTTCTCCAATGAGCCCTGTCCCTTCAAGCCTGGGGCAGTCACTGTGCCCCACCATGTCTAGCCTGGGCTACTGCATCGTCTTATCATTCGCACGATCCCGCCCACACTTCTGTAAATAATCCCTTTATTAACATTTCTTCAAACTATCTCATTTGAATGTGCCATCTGTTTCCTGCCAGGATGCTGTCTGATGCCATCTTGGAGAGAAGAAACTATATTTAATGCATTGTTTCATTATCTATGGTACCAAGCGCAGAGCAGAGTCAGGCCCACGGTGGTCGGAATCGCCTGATTGGACACCTCTCTGCATGCCAAGAGCTGGAGTTACGGCATATTGATTTAAATTGACTTTGTTTTTTCAAATGAAATTCTATTTTAATTGGGAGAGCTCAGTGTTTCTTAATCTATTTTAGGGACACAGATGTCTTAGGAAATCTGATGAAAGCTACAGACCTTCCACCTAGAAAATATACAAATGCAGGTTTTCACGAATATTTGTATAAATTTTCAGGGAGTTCACAAGTCACAGGTTAGGAACTCCTGCGAAGAATCCATTATTTATTAAAGCAAAACATCCTATCATGACATGAGCACTTGCTTCGTAATTCTAAGACACAGTCCAAATGCATGATCATTGTTATTTTATTATTGCCATTTAAATGGGGATAACACTTGGATTTACAAGTCAGTGGGTATTGCCAGGGTCTGGAATGCAACGTGAAAATTATAGAAGCTTATAAATGAGAGAAAAAAATAACGTGAATAACCCTTACGCCCCCCAGCGCTGCCCTAATGATAAATACTAACTCATTTAATGCTCAAACAACCCCATGAAGCCAGTCCTTTCCTTATTCCACCCTAGTCCCCTCAAGCCCCTGTGATTATTGGCTTGGCTCCTGTCGCCCATAAGGGTCAAGAAATCACTTCTTGACTAGGAAATTAGACTCAGGACGGGTCTGAGAGCCGTGGTTCCTGACAGCCCTCTCCTGGCTACTTCCACAGCCCCTCGTTCCTCCCGCTGTCGTGCCACGCAGCCATCTGCATTACAGGCACCTGTTTGTGCACTGCCCTTGCCATCAGATTAGTGGCTTTCAGCCCCTCTCCCACATGACACAGAACACTGACTGCAGCATCTTAGTAATGTTAATTAACCTAGAATTGTTTGAGAGCTTCCTCCATGCTGGACTAGCCCTGTCTTTGGAGTTTTGTAGGCATGACCCTTGGTTAATCCTCATGACAATTCCATCATTAGGAGTGTCATCATTCCCACTGCTCAGACGAGCAAGCCGAGGCTTGGTGAGGTCAAGCAACTTGCCCCGAGTCAAATGGCTAGTAAGTGGTGGATCTGGGATCCGACCCTGACAGGCTGTCCCTGGATCATTACTGCCTTCCAGGGTTGAGATGATGCTGTGGGGCACTCCCACACTTCCCAGCCTGCTGGCCCCAAGACCACCACGGTCGCGCCACAAGAATGCAACCTGGTATGCAAGCGAGAAAAACTGGCATCGCAGTGATAACCTTGAACCTGCTCTAAGTTTTTTGAAGTCAATAATTTGCTAATTGTATTATTTTGTCCATTGCCAGGAGCACAGTACTTGCAACTGCTGGTGGATGCCAGCCTATTTGGGTGCCTGCAAACGGTGATGGGGGCCCTTTACGTTTGGCAGGGTCTAGATATATCTATCGTCACGTTCCCAGCACCCAGCCTACACCTGGGCACAGGCTCTCAAGGAATATTTAAATAAATGCATGCAAGGGGACATGAACCAATGAAGGTGAAAAAGATGACCCTCGTGTGCCAAAGGCCCCGATAATTAGGGAAAAATCCTTGGCAAAAGGGTTGAGCGGAGAAGTAAGTGATTGAAAGCCCTACTAGCCAGTTAGTCTGTGCCTCCCCTTATTTCTCCACTATCCCTCCCTGATCCTCAAACCCATCTGAGGGACCCTGGAGCACTCGGGCAATACCAAACTCACCTCCACCCCCAGACTCAGCTTTGCGTACTTTCTTCACCCTCCTATTCTACAGAAACCCAGAAGTCTCTCAGGGCATTTCGTACAGGTCTGTCCACCAGCAGAGCCTGACTTTTCACAGCTCAGGATCCGGAGCTGGGCAGGTGTCCCCGGACCCCCATTCCCTGCCTTCCTCACTCAGAACCTCCAGCTCCCCTGAAGCATATTATTAATATTATTAATAGCACACTGCTACCAGCTGCCAGCTGCCCAGGCACTCCATGCCCACCATGCACCAGTGACCCCAGACCTGCCTCTCCAATGGCCCCTGCATAACCGTGGCCTCTCAGTTCTTCCACCTCCTCGTCCCAAGAATCTTTTTGCTCCTCCCACCTCGGGACCCTGCTCCTAAGGCCGTACCTCATCAGCAGTCACTGAACAAACTCTGGAATTGCTGGTTCCTGATCTTTGCCTCTTATCCTTTCTGCTCACTCACTCCAATGTAACTGGACCAATAATTATTTGACCCCGCAGGAGCTCCAGCCACAAACCCTGGTCCCACAAACCCTGCCACTTTTTGCTGTCACCTGTGTCTCCGTGTCCCCACTTCCATCCTTATTCAGCTTAGAGTCCAGAGCTCAGAACTATAATCCCTCCCTTGCAAACCCGCTTAACTGCCCTTACGCTCTCCTTCCAACTCTCCAGGCACCACGCCAGTCCCCGACTGACCCAGTACCCCCAGGCTCAGATCCTGCAGGCACGGAAATGCGTCTGCAGAACGTCAGGTAAACGGCGCCGGTGGGGCTCAGTCTATATGTATGAACCCAAATCTCAAGTGGGTACCCTGGGCTGCCCTCGGTGCTATGATGTTTCTCCAGGAAATTCACTGTCTTGCTCCCCGTCCGTTATTTCGCACTTTCCTCTCTCTGCTTAAACCTCCAACCCTCCTTTCTCCCCCCGCCCCCCTTTGGTAACTTCGCCTCATGTTTCATAAAGAAAGCAGAGGAAGCCAGCGAACGGCCTCGTGGCCCCGTCCCTAACGTCTCCGGCTCCCTGGCCTGCGTCCACACGTGGTCTGCTCCCCTCCTATCACAGGAAAGCCGCCTGCTCGCGACACCAACCCCTCCACGGGCGCCCTCCATGTGTCCCTCCTGTCCACTCAAGGTCCCACAACTGCCTTCTCTCCTGAACGGTCCACTTTGCTCTCACATACGAGGTCGGATGATTAAGTTCGCGAACTCATCCTAGAAAAAGTGCTGCACACCTCACTGCTGAGTATCACTACCCCCTAAGTCCTCCCCTTGGGAAGCTGTGCACCAACACCAGCACCGAGTCCACCCTTCAAAGGAATGGCCATCAGAGCTGTCGTCGTCCCCAAAATCTGAGAATTAATAACCATGACCACAGTTTGGCAGCCTTGACAGGAATGGGCGAACGATCTGGGAACTCCACTCAAGTGTTGTAGGTCCTGCTTGTACCACCCCGCACTGCGACCACTCCTACTTGCAGTATGACGGGAATGATGACATCTGCTACTGTTTGTTGAATGTCCCTGCTATAATGCTATGCTTCACATGTTCTTCTAATCCCCACAACTGACCTTAAACGTTACCCTCATTTGATAGAAAAAAACGACCGAGACTCAGAGAAGTTAACAAAACCACCCAAGCTCACACAGCCAGGTAGATTGTGCAACAAGGTGGGCCAGACCTCTCTCTTCCTGACCCACCTCTGTCCAGCAGTTCCTACTCTTTTGTTCACATTCTCCTTAGCACTTATCACCTTCGCACATACTTATTATTCTTTATATTGTCTCTTCCTACCCACTAGAATGTGAGGTGCATGAGGGCAGCGGTCGCTGTTCACTTTGCCCACCGACATATCTCACGTGTCCTAGAATGGTGCCTGGCGTGCGGGAGGCGCTCAGGGGAGACACACTGCCTGAGTGGCCGACTTGCAAACAGGCTCCTTCAGTGTCCTGTCTGCATCTGGGAGGCTCAGGAACTGACCAAGCCCCCACAACAAGGGTGGGCAAAGCTGCAGCCTGATGGTCCCACCCAGCCCGTGGCCTGGCTTTGCACAGCCCACCAGCTAGGAAAGGTGTTTGCATTTTTAAAGGGTTGTAGAAGAAGAGGATGAGGAGAAACACCACCAGCAGCAGCAATCAGCAAAGCATCAACAAAAATCAACAAAAAGACGTGATAGGGCGTAAGGCCCGCAAAGCCTAAAGCATCCGGTCCTTCACAGAAAACGTTTGCGGATCCCTGCTCCAGGAGACAGAGGTGACAGGCGGGCACGCCCCTCCGTTGGAGGCCCCCCGAAGAGCATGTCGTGCTCCCTGCTTTGTCACCCCTCAGACACTTCCCCACATGACCATGACCGGCACACAACTCTCCCTACACTGTTCGTTCCAAGTTTCCAGCCCATTAGGGGCAATAACGTGGTACACAGCAGAGTGCTCCAGAGGTTTCTTCACGAGACTTTGCTAGGAATCCATTTCTGGGGAGTAAAGGCATTCTTTATTATCTAGTAAAATAGCTGCACTGTGAATCAGGACTGCCTGGTTCAGCTAACGGGATCCCACGGCAGTCATCACCCCTCCTGGCCGTCTGGCCTCTGCTGTGCACCCCATGCTCTCCTCCTCACATCCATCCACTGAAGTTTTCCGGCTTAGAAGTGAAGAGGGGCCACGCAGGCTTGCCTCCTCATAAATACCGACCTGCGCAGCTGAGATTCCTACTGCTCAAGATGCACTGACAAGCTCGTGCCCGGGGGAGACGCACCCTCCGGCTGCAGAATGTGCGCTGAAAGCCGGTGTGTGCCCACGGAAGTCAGAGTTATCGTCAGCGCTAAGCGGCTTCCTAAGAGCTGTGTGAGAAACGGCCAGCTGCAGAACAGCAGGAGAAAGAACCTCCCTCGGCTCTGCTCCTGACGGGATCGAAACTCTAATGAGTGATCCCCCCTAAAGCTATTCACTCCCCCTAAAGCTATTACAGGTGTCGACTTCCAACCTCGGGCTTGTGTATTTTCCCACCAATGCAGACTTGGTGAGAAGTGGTTTTCTCTGGAGGGAAGGAAGGTAAGTGTAAGCTGCTAGCTTCCCATGTTTGCCCCGCAGGTGGGAGCGGTGGCATCCTCTTAGTGGGTGCCCAGGCCTTGCTCTTCCAGGGGTGACCTGCAAAGCTGGGTGCTCCCCTGCCAGGGACCCTACCAATGACAAGCACCATGCTTGCTCACCCTGAACTCACTGAACATGTGCTAACTGATCCTCCTTCTCTTCTCCCCAGCACAGCACACCCACACCCACCCAAACACACCCACATTCACACACACCCACGCCCGCACCCACACCACACACACCCACACCACACATACACACACACACCCCTATACCCACACCCAAATTCACACACCCAAATTCGCACACCCACATACACTCACCCCCCACACCCCCACACACACTCACACCCCACACACACCCACACGCACATCCCCCCACACACACACCGGCCACAGCCTTCTAGTTACACACAAATGGAGCTGAGAAGGGCCCTGAGGGCTTGGCAGGGCTGGGTCCCCAGGACATCACAGTTCTTGCTTTTGAGCCTGGAGGCCCAGCTCGGCTTATCCTTCAACTCAGCCTGCTTGCGTGGTGCCCCTTTGCTCTGAACCCCTGCAAACACCACTCTGAAACCCTGGAGACAGTCCTACGTGGGGAAATTCTCCAGCCCAGAATGTGAAAAGCACTCCCACTGGAGAAGCTTCAAAGCTCGGTGAGAAAGCCCTGCAGGCACCCACTTCATGTGTGCGTGGGAACTGAGGCCCAGGGAGCCTCCACCAGCAGCCACATGGCAGCTGAGGACTCTGCAGTCAGTGCTCTCTCCGAGATGCAGGATGCCCTGCTGCCCATGCACATGGCAAAACTGTGCACCTGTCAGGGCTAACTCGCACTGAACCTCTACTACCTCCCTGCTGGCTGCATCTCACCCACTGCTTTGCCTTGTCTGGAGAGCTCACTGGCCTTGCTGGGGTCACAGGAGGAACTGAGGCCTCTCCTCAGTGTCTAGTCCAAGGGCGAGAACATACACTGTTGCTCATTACTGTCTGACCCTGGGATTCTGTTGAGTGGGGGCCATGGAGTCATGTCACAGCTTTGCTTATAACCCAGGAGGAAGCTGTTCAGAGAGGCAGCAGTGGGAAGGGGAGGAAACGTGAGTGTGACATGATGAAATATTGCTGTGACACCCTCACGCCCAATTCCTGAGCAAGCACTCCACTCCATTTGCGCCCCATAACTAGTGAAGAGCTAGGTCCCCTCTCCCCCATTTCTGCCTCCCATGGCTTCCGCCTGGCTGCCCTGCTGGTTTCTTTGGGCTCTGAGGCTGCTTGTGCACGTTCAGCCCCACCACCCTTTGCTCTGTGTCCTGAGAACACAAAGACAACACTGGAGGGATGATTACTAAGTAAAGTGACAATGACAGCTGCAACTACCAGCTAGAGCGCTCTACTCTATTCCAGACACAAAGTATCTCTGACACAGGAGAGAACATTGTCCACACTCTAAAGATGAGGAAACTGAGCCTCAAAAAGCTTCATTAACTTGTCCAGCATCTGTAATGCAAACCCAGAGGTACCTGAAACTGGACAACGTGCCCCCCAATGCAAGCTTCCCAACAGAATTCACCCCGTGGCCCAGATCGCTCCACACTGAATTACGCCCACTGTTGTCTCTCTAAACACTGCTGTCTATGGCAGAAAACTCACAGTTTCCTTTCCAAACCTCAGTGCTGCCCAGGTCCTCCAGAGCGTTTAGCTTTGAAACGCACAGAAAGTCCCAGCAGTGATGAAACCCAATGATGAATCGCTGCTTTCCTCTGGGATTGGAAAGTTTTTTCATCATTCTATTTGCCCAAATAGACCATTCTTCTTTGTGTCTTTCAGTCCCAACAGATGGCCCATATGAGCTGATCTAACACACTGCCTCAGGCTGGGGGGCTTACACAACAGAAATGTATTTCCTCTCAGTTCCGGAGGCCAGAAACCTGAGATCAAGCTGCTGACAGGTTGGCTTCTTCTGATGCCAATCTCCTCCTCTTACAGGTGGCCACTTTCCCATGCTGCCCTCACGTGATCTTCCCTTTGTCTGTGTCCTGATCTCCTCTGATAAGGACACCAGTCATGCTGGACTAGAATCCACCCATATGGTATCATTTTACCTTAATCGCCTCTTTACGGGCCCCATCTCCAGACACAGCCACGTTCTGCAGTACCAGGGTTAGGGCTTCAACACATGAATCTGGGTGGACACAGTTCAGCCCAAAATGTGGCCTGAGAAGGAGGCAATTAGCAGCAGGACATCCCAACAACAAGGTTGATGAGAGGCAAAGGGACCCAATACAACACAGAACCCAGGGTGCAGACCTGGATGCCGAGCCTGACTCTCCCTGGAGGTCCCCTGGGTAAGCTGCTTCACCTCCCTGATTTTCCCATTTGTAAGGTGGGCCTAATCTCTCCCTCCTCCCCCAGGGTTGCTCAGCTAACCCCATAACTCCATGGCTGTGGAAGCCGGTTGAGGAGCTAAAAGCTATGTGGTTGACATTAAGATTTCCATGAAAAGGAGAAGGGGCAGTGATGAGTGTTAACAGAAAAATTATCTCTGCTGCCCCTCCCTCCCCTGACTAGAGGTGTACCTCTTGAATTAGCTCCCCCTCAGGGGGGTGGTCCTGGACTGGCTGGGGGTCCAGGACTCTGCCACCTCTGCCTCACGACGTCCTCTCCTGGTAGAAGGCACTGTGGCTGTTTCACAGGAGGAGAAAGCAGGCTTGGGGAGGTTCGGCAGGGGAGCAGGCATGCAGGACCCAGCTCTGTGGTTCCAGAACCATGCTCTTGGGCCCATGCTGAGCCAAGCCCTGGTTAAGTGCACTGAGGGTGCTTAGCTGTGTACAACATCCCTGCCTGCAAGAGGGCCACACGCAGCAGAGGCCACCATGGTGCACAGCACAATACCAGGGATAAGAAGCAGACTGAGCTGGGGTCATCCTTTGTCATGTGTGGGGCAGGAGACTGTACATGGAGGGAGTGGGGACATCTGAGCATGGCTTTGAGAGCATGTTAGGGACAGGAAAGAGCATGGTAGGCTCAGAGCCATCCTAGCAAAGGGTTCCCCTACCTGCATGGGATGCTGGGGCAGGAGAAAGAGAGGTCACCTGGAGTACAGGAGCAATGTCAAAAGAGAGACCAAAAACAAATAGTACCCAGGTTTCAAAACGAGCAAAATGGTAGATTCTGGAAACTCAAGTTGAAAAACCTGATTGTCAGTGGGTATGAAACTGGTAGCATGTGAGTACTTAAAAGAGGGTTCAGCCATGGCTAAGAGCTACCTGGGCACAAACACGTCAACCCAGACTCTTCTGACTGAGCAGGAGGTTGGGAGAAGTCAAGTTTCCCTAGTTGTTGCTGCAGTGATGAATGTGGTGACCTGGTGATGAATGCCATCCCCTCACAAAGCACTGGGACCAGGGTAAGGCAAAGTGAGGTGCCCAGGGGGCAAAATGTAGGGGCCGCTCCCTCCCAGCATCTGTGCACCTGCAGGGGACTGAGAGCCTCCTTAAGTTTGTGCCCTGGGAAGTTCACTGGCCCCATCCTCCTCTTGGCCCTGCTCAAAAGGGAGTCAGTCCCTTTTGAATTCATGATCAAATCCTTTGGACTCTTGTGAAGAGAAGGCTAATTTGTCTGTAAACCTGGCTGCCTCCTCTCTGGCTTTGAGCAGGCCTCGTGCTTGGAGCCTCCTCCAGGCCAGTGTCGAGCTAGGATTTAATAATATTGCTTTGATTGCACCATATTTACTCTTACAGATTTATAGCAAGTGATAGTAGTTTTCCATTCATGGTTGAAACACCAACTTTCCTTTTAAAATAAAATCAACTGAGTAAAAAAAAGTAAGTTTCTCTGAAGAAAAATATGAAGTCAGTGATTGAGCAGGGAACATGCAGATGAAACATGGTGGCGGCTGGACTGTGTGATTGTGGTTGGGAAACTTTGGTTTTCCCATTTCAGCTGTTCCTTGAATGGAACAGGTTAGTCTGAGATGGGCCAGGAATTAAACACCAACCCGCCAGATACTCTGCCCACTGAGCTAGAAGCCGCTCCTGCCAGTAAGAGTGACAAAAGAGCCCTCTTTCTAGCCCTGGTGAGCCAAGGAAGGGATGAAGGTCTAGGAAATAGGTGACACTCCCCCAACCCCAAACAAGGAATGAGTCTGCCCAGCATTTCAAGATTTTATACCCTGAACGCTGTAAATATGCACAGAGAGAAAACCTCTGTGTGCTTTATAAAATGCTGTGCACTCCTCTACAGTGCCCTGTAATTGGGAAGGCAAAGACAGAATCACAGAAACAAATTAAATAGTAGGCTGACCAGAGGTACTGTTTGAAATGGGACAGAAAACAATGGTTCTGTCCCATGTCGAATGGTATGTATGGTCAGCCTAGCCTCACTGGGCTAAATTCAACATGTCAGTAGGCTGAAGCAAAGCGTAGTTTCCAGATCCACCTCTCACTGTCCTACAGCATGTGATTCAGAATAAGCTTTGTAACTCCTCGAGCTTCAATTTCCTTAGCTGTAAAATGGGTTGGTGCTTCCTCCTTTCAAGGAACAAAAGATATAATCATCAGAAAGCATATTAAATATGAAGAAGTGGGCCAAACCAGAGGCCTCGTTATAGAGAAGGAAAACAGAGAGTATCCCAGCCCAGGAGCAGGTCTGTCAAAGTCAAGGTGTAAGTCACATGGGGGTCAGAGGGGGAAGATTGCAGCTGCACTCCATTGTCACCAAGAGTACTCCATTGATGGCTCCTGGAAAAGCTGGTGTCAGACATTGGAGAATGTCAAATGTAAGAAGGGTGACAGTTGTAGTGCCACCAGGACAGTGAAAATGACATCAATCCATTTGTTATGCATTCATTATTTCATTTCATCCAACTAAGATTTGAGTGGCACACCTACTGTGTGCCAGGTACCAGGAACAGAAACGATAAAAGTATTACATCCTGCCTTCATGATCCTTCGAATTCAGTGGCCTACATATCTGGAATAGATGTGTGGTGACTCACTGAAGGACAGTGCTCACCTGAATGCACAAGTTCTTTCATGAAAATCGGATGGAACTTATTATGAGAGTTATTATCCCTTTGTCTAAGACAATCCCTTAATTCTCCCAACAGTAATTTATTGAGAAGCTTGGGCTGGAGGATGCAGTTTCTGAGTCTCTGCTCATGAAAACACATTCCCCAGGAACTTACTGGCTAGTGATGGACATGAATAGAAGGCAGAGGAAGGACATAATGTGGTGTGACAAGGGACATGACAGATGCAAGGGCAGTAGGGGCACCATGGGGGATACCTAAAGCAACCCACAGGTGAGGACAGAAATAGTGGGGAGCTTCTTCAGCAAAGAACCAGAAGATACAAAGCTCTAAGGGTGAGCAGTTTAGTAAAGTTGGAGACAGGGCAGGAGTGGAAAGTGAGAGTAACATGACATCTGCAGTGGGGTAGGGGGATGGGGGAGAGGTGTTTGGAGGTCCTATGGGCAGGGTCAAGGAATCTGGGTTTTATTCTAAAGGCCAGCAAGGAGACTATGATGGATGTGACTAGGAATGCCTTGCTCCGAGGCAGCTGTGAGTTACTGCAGGCCACCTCAGGTCCTCAGAGCATCCCATACTCACTGAACTGACCCACCACAGTCTTCCCATGCAGCTGGTGCTTTGCCCATGGTCATGTAACTTCCCACATTCCATGTCACTTATTCATTTGTGAAACACACACACACACACACACACACACACACACACATTTGCTTCATTCACTGTATTGTTTAAAATTAATAATTTGCTCAAACTAAGAGTTCTGCACTACCACCAATTAGTTTCACAATTTTGCACAACCTACCCATCCAACTGCTCCCTTCCTTATTGTGCTTATCTCTGAAATGGGAATGCTCACACACAAACTTAACTTGAAAGGTTATTATGACATGAAATAAGATATTTCCCAGGAGGCTTTGATAAATTTAAACTTGAGACTAATGGAATTATGTGATACTCTAAACCCCATAAACCCTACAGTTGCATTTCTCACCTGTGTCAATGGTGCAGAAACAGGGCAGGAAAGGGGGCTGAGAGGAAGAAAGGTGCTAGTGCCATGCCCAGGTGAGCACAGGAAAGGACAAAGTGCTCTCTGGTCAGGGCCCCCACCGGGCACATCCTGAGACTGGAACGCCTGCGAATTCGGTGTGGCCCCTGTCCATGGTGCTGATCCGTGGGCGCGGTGCGGGCCTGTCCGTGGTACTAATTCGTGGGTGCGGTGTGGGACTCCTGTCCATGGTGCTGATTCGGAGACAGGTTGTGGGGCCCCTGTCCGTGGTGCTGATTCGTAAACTGTTCACGTTATGCAGCTGTAGTGGGTACTGAGAGAGGCAGCACTGAGGGAGAGAGTTGAGGTCAGCAGGAATCCTGTGGCTGGACCCCCAGGGTTTGAGGGGGTCAAAAGACCTTTGAGAAACACAGCTGGGATGTTGGGTGCTCTGAATTTGACATCAGTTGAACACAGTTGTATGCCCTCCAGAAAATAAAAGCAAAAACCTTAATTTGCAGTGTTTGCCGATTTCCATGGTGTAAAAACTCCAATCACAGCCAATTTCAAGCCACCGCTGGTTTAAGAATTGGTTCCAAAAATTCCAGAATTTATAACAATTGGTTCCAAAAAGCTGATGAAGCCAGCTGTAGTGAAACATGGAGGCAGCCATGGATTTGCCATCCCAGGACCTCTCTTGAAAATGACTACAAACAGATTATGAGCGATTTTCTGCAATAAGAATTCATACTTCAGTTTAGTTAAATAAAAAATCAGCCAAAAGGGTATTCTTATGGTGTGTTCTTTTCATGTTCTGTCACCTCAGGTATGTTTGCAAAGCAGAGAGAAAATTTCTAAATGTGCCTTCCCACCATGTCAAAGCAGGATCTGTCTGGAGTTCTAAATGGCAGTATGTCCACTCCTTCTGTCTCTCACAGTGCTTGCTTCTTAGCACAGTCATGCAGTCTTAGCACAGTTCATCTTGCCTTTGCTCTGAGCTGAGCATTTCCTCCAGGTTATACACATCCATGAGAAGCCAGAGGGGAGAGGGATTGCAACCCTCAGAGTCACCCATATTTGCAAGAGAAATAAATAACTCTTTCCCACTTACTGAGTTTAGGAAGGAAATTATGGCATTGTGGGTAATATACAACACAGGGCTGCCTGAAATGCCTTTACTCACTCATGGAGCTTTCCCCCACAAAGGCACTCCTGTAAATTATAAGGCTCCTTCTTTTTATGGGCTTTAAAAATGTATAGGTTATGCCTGGAATTTTAGGGGGAAAGTAATTATTTGGAGTGTAGTGAAAAACACACTTTTCATATTTGCTCCTCTTACCTGTTACCTCACTTCATCTGTGATTCTGAAAGCAAAATAAGCTTCACAAATAATGGTGTTCCTAAAATTGCTTAGAGGACATGTTGTTAAAGGATGCTTTTTCTTTCTTTTACCACCCCCTCACAGAACAGAAGTGAAAATCCCATCAAGATGACTGGAAAGAGCCATCTTCTTACGTAGGAAATGAAAGCTGAATCTATTTTGAAAAAACACATTGAATTCAACAAAATAAAGAATTCCTTCCTTTTTTTTCACAGAGGTTTTGAGCTGAGCCACGCATCTTCATTCCTGTACTTTGCACATACTTTTGTATTATGAGAGAGGGTAGAGTGTGGGGTTGAGAGCACAGGCTCTGGGGTCAGACTTTGGGTTTGAAGCCCAGTTCTGCATCCCACTAGCTATATGGCCTTGGACGAGTCATTTGTACTCATAAACCTCAGTTTTCTCACCTGTAGGGTGGACTTAGCTTCTAGGGCTGTTCTAAGGATTAAATGAGATGCTGCATATAAAGCCCTAGGTTCAGTAAACACTACATAAATGATGATGAGGATAAAACACACATGCTCTACCTTTTCAGCTGTACACTGACTGCTTGAAGGGATAGACCATTTTTGTCTCCTCTTTTAGTCCCTAGGAACACATGGAGTTTAGGTGCTAAGTCAGGTACTATAGACTAATGTTCTGATGAATCAGGAGGTGGGGGCAAGAAGAAAGAGACCTGGGCCCCAGATAAAAAGGAAGCCCTTGTGGAGGAAAGAGAGTGTCTCTTCTGTAGAGGTGGGAACATTTGGATAAGCTGATAAGTTGAGACATCTTGGCTCAGACCTGAGCAGGTGCCCTGCTCCTCCACCGCATGCCCTCAACAGTTGTCTCAGGGTAGTCCTGCTTAAGAGATCTTCCCAGGTGGCTTGTCCTGGTGGCTCAAGTTTCCACTGGAGAGGGCACCTCTCTGACTTGGCTAAGACAGATGGGGTCTTTTTGAGGCCACATCCATGAGCTCTTCACTGTGCACTGGGTGATGTGGCTGGAGAAGATGAGCAATACAACACAAGCTCAGATGGCAGACAAAACAAGCAGGACAGACACAAGGAGCTGGACAAGGGTGGTGTCTGTGGAGACAGGGGGACAATACAAAGCACAAAGAGAACTAACATCCCTGGGCACGGGAATACTTCAGACTATCCAATGGAATCATTGTCTCTTTTTGGACTAGTGACCTCAGGAATAAAAACCCATGAGGTGGGAAGCATGGAGTGATACTTGCTAAGCCTTTCAGGTGCACCTGCTTCCCCTGAGTGCAGCAGGAGAATGGGTTTGAAGAGCCCAGGACAGCGCTGGAGCACAGAGAATGGACAATGGCTCTATCCAACTAGTCTGCTTTGCTTTCCTGGGAGCCTCTTGCAAGTCCCATCCCAGTCTGGGAGCCATGAGGGGAGCAGGTGGAAAAGCCATCTCCCAGCTCTCAGAGGTTTCTGATCTGGCAGGGGTGGGGGCAGGACTCCCTGGCAGGCAGCTCTGAGTCACTGCTGAGGCTGAACGGCACCAGAGAGAACCCAGGACTCAGCGTTAGAAAGCCATGCACTTGCTCCCTGCATGACTGTGGGGTCAATGAACCTTGAGGAACCTCAGATCTGCTACAGCTACAATAGAAATAACAATCCTAATGATCCCAGCATTTGCAGCAACATAGTAACCCTCCACGGGAATTATTTTAGAGCACTCATAGTTAGCTTTTTAATTTTTCTCTAATAATAAAGATAAAATAATTTGAAGGTACAACAAAGTAAAAAGTCCTGACCTTAGCATCAGGTGTCCAGAGGTGTAGAAATTAACTTCTTAATTCAATAACATGATGCCCCATGGTATTTAATGTTTACACTCTCCTCTTTGCTTATTGCTAAATATTACTGTATAAATATGCTATGAGGTTTCTATTCCAAAATGAACCACTCCCTGATCTTTTGAATTTCCTTATTAAAGGTTTGGGAGTGGGGCAGTTCTGTGAGGAAGAGGTTGGTCATCTTAACCTCCATTTGGAATTCCAGAAGTTTATCCTGATTAAAAAGCCCAAGGAAGCACAGACCCATCTAAGTAGCACATTCCTCAAAATAAAAGGATTGAAAATTCAAGGTAAAGCCTGAATATTAAGATGAAATTATTTCAGTATTTGAAGACTTCAAGGTGAGTGGTGATAGTGACTTGAAATTGCTGCCCTATTAAAATAAAGAAATATTATAGCAAAACATGGTATAAAATTGGCATACATGAGCCTGAGAACCATGGTTCTGGGAAGGCTGGTGAAGGTTAGTATGACAACAGAGTTGGAGGGATGATTGTGATTGTGGTTGAACTGGGAGGAAACCTAGAAAGACCTTAGAAAATTCCTTTTAATTATTGCTAAGGAAAATGAGCCCTAGACGAGCAGGCTGCCCTAGGTCACCTGGCTGCATGGTCTCCTGACTAGGTCACATGAAACCCCAGAGTCCTCAACATCACTTTTGCTCTAGGCTGATACTTTGGTGCCATCTCTGTGTCACCTGGAGACTGGGTCCCTCCACCAACCCTGGCAATGTCCTCAGTTCCCTCAGGATTCTGCAAACCTTCTGAAATGCTGCACAGATTCCAGCATTCCAACAAAGCACAGACACCATGGGACTTCCCTAGACTCAAACAGCCTTAAAATGACCAAGGAGCAGCCTTTTCATAAAAGGCTCATGTCCCCACCACCTTCATCGCTGGCCTCCAGAGCAGACAAGAAGGATACTCTTCATGGGTCCAGCTGGGATGTCCGTTAAGCATGAGTCCCAGACTTTCCCAGGAGCAGTCAGAGATACCATAAACACCTGTGCTGAGGTTCCTGGCCCTGCAAAGGGAGTGACCCTCCAAGTAACACTTGGATTTCTAGGAAAGCAGAGGGAGTTGTCCTGGGGCTAGCAGCCTCAGACTATGGAAGGAGCAAAGGTACAAGCGTTTTTCTCCTATGGAATATGGGCATCATTTCCATATGTAATATTCTTAGACCCATCCATGAAAGACCCACATGCCCAAAACTAACTCCTGTAGTTATGAACCACAGCACCTGGGATCCCATCATGGTAATTCCACCTGTTTCAGTCTCTTGGGTTCAAATCTGAGCTCTACCACTTCAGTTTCCTGGCTTGAGCAACTTACTTGGCCCCTCTGAGGCATACTTCCCCCACCTTTGACATGGCATCATATTCTCAGCTCATAGAGCTATGCTCAGGGTGAGAGCACTTCCAGTATAATTGAAGCTCTTCCAGGGCCCAGAGGCTAACAAAGGTGAAATAGGCACACATCCCTTTCTTTTCCTTTGGATGAAGGATTTCCCTCTCTGGACTCATCTTCTCAAGTGTGTATGTCCGAAGAGGGAACATAGCAATTGTATTCAGAGGCATGTTCTTTGCAAAAAGAGATTGGGACTCTAGCTGCAGGGACAGCTTTGGGTTGACAGGAACAAGAAGAGCCTGGAAAGGGGAGGCTGGAGAGAGGCAGGAAGGTTGCCACTGACTCCCTGCCCCCATGGTAGGCTGTCCAGGGTCCACTGGGTCCAGGGATCCCTGAAGAGCTTTGCCCGTGTGGCTTGGGCGAGTATGATGGAGACTGATTTCTAAGTAGTTGCACATAATACAGGGCTAAGTACTGACATTCACTACTGTCAAAAGTAAGCATATTTATGCCGAAGACATGCCAATCTCCCCATGCAAGTTGTGACTAAATGAAATGACCACCGGTGTCAGCTCCCAGACTGGGTAATAGAGTAGATCTACCTGCATTTGCATAATTACTTGAAGAGTTGACATTAAAATTTCAGAAGATCCTGTCTGAACAATTAATTTCTGTATTTTTGCAAACTGGAGAGGACCTAATGTGTGGACCACACAAGCCACACTTTCTTGAGGGGGTCCCTTATCAACCCTCTGCTGCCCAACCACAGAGCACATGAGAGCAAGACTCGGCCCAGACTGGGTTCCTATACTGCTACTGGGTTCCTGTGTTGCCTTGGGGAAATGCAGTAGTTTTTTTTTTTATTCTCCACTGTTTCAGCCTTCAAGTTGAGAGATGGACTCCTATGTCCCTACAGACTTATGAGGATTACAAGATTGAGGGGAAAGAAATAATTTCAGTAATCTCAACTAGAATGGTGAATCCCTTCCTGTTAGGGTTACAAGGGGAGCAGTCTGAGAGAGTACTCTGCCCCCTGCACCCTTCCTTTGGTTCATTTTCAAGGTAGAAAAAAGAGGTAAGGAGCCAAATCCTGCTCTGCCTGTGGACAAAACTGACATCACCTGAAGGAAAAGCCACTGACCAGTGAGACAAGCAGGGACATTTCCAAGAGCAGGCAGATTTCGATACAGGTGTTTTCAGAATACTACTGTCACCCTTGAGAGATGAATATGCAGATATGTGATCCAACAGCCCACACCTAAAGGACCAGGTGAGTCTGCACTCATACTGGGAGTAAAACAGCAGGAAAACCTGCCCTGCAAGACTCTTTCCTGGAGCTGTTTTTGGATGTGAAAGAGCAGCAGGGACGTTGGGAGCTGCTCCTATACGAATGAGGGTGCCTGAGCAGAGCTGGGGAGGAAGAGCTAGAGGAAGAGGCAGATCCCTCCCTGTGTTAGAGGAAAGTGGAGGGTGGGGAGAATAGGAGAAGTGGGTGGAGACCTGAAGAGCCCAAAAGACAGTCTGCACTTGGGGAGCCAGGACAGAACATGGGGGCACCCCAATGGACCCCATGTCAGAGTAGAAGTTCCCTCTGGGTGTTGCAGAAACTCTGACATAGGGGAACTTCTACTTAGTTCTTGTCTGCCTTTTCCCAGCTGTCCCAGAACTCAGCAAAAGAATTCTTATACATTGATAGTCTTCTTAAAGAAAATCTTTATCATCAATGCCCAGTCAGTGAGGCTGTAAAAAAAGGAAAGGCTAGCAGGTCATTAATTGAATTATCATTTATACAGTGAATTCTCACTCAAATGTCTCCCCTTGGGCTTAATAATGTGTGTGTGTGTGTGTGTGTGTGTGTGTGTGTGTGTGTAGGGGGGATACTCAATACTCAACTCTCAGCTTAGCATAAGTAGCACAGAGGTGCAATGTAACACCATTTTTGTTAAATATAAGATAAAATTAGTGTCCATTATAATTAAATACATACATACATACATACATACATACATACATACATACAGATGATGCCAAAAAATGTATACACATTTTAAGAAAGAAAAAACTATTAAAATTATAATACTCAATATATACCAATAACAAAAGATGAATACAAGTCAGATTTGACTTCTGCAATTACAGGAGGTGCTCAAAGTGGTTGACATCAGTATTTATGTAACACATAGATAACATTTTTAAAATGTGTGTACATTTTTTGGCACCCCAGTGTGTGTGTGTGTGTGTGTGTGTGTGTGTGCGTGTGTGTGTGCGCGTGCACGCGTGTGCACACAAGACAAGTAGTATAGCATAGGAATATAGTCAGTGGTATTGTAATATCTCTGTACAGTGTCAGATGTGTAGTAGACTTGTTGGGGTTATCCCTTCGTGAGGTGTGGAAATATCTAATCACTGTGCTGTTTTATACACCTGAAACTAATAAAAAAAAAATTTGCATGCTTTCATGATTTCTATTTCTCATGGTAGTGGTCTAAAAATATATTATGGAATTTTCCTATCTTGCTCTCAATAAAGGTTCATTTTGGAAGTGGCCTTTCTTCTGTGTAAACCATGAGAAAAGGACGAGGGCTTCATGCACTGTCCAGGTGGCATGTGTGAGGTTTGGGGAGACTTAACTGACCCTCCCATGCCTTGGAGGACCATCCTGGTGAGGTACCTTGTCTTGAAGAAATGAATGCTGCCTAGAATTCCAGGCAGAAACTGGCTGGTGGTGCTGTGGGCAGTACCATCCAGGGGCTCGGGGAGGGACATGGGCCACTTGGGCCACTGAGGATGGGACTCCTGCTGTGGCCTGTGTGGCATAGAGGCTGCCCTCTGGAAAGACAGGCATCTGGTCTGCATGGTGCAGGCTGAGCACCCGGACACACCACTGGGCTTACTCTGCCAGTAGGAAGGAAGGCCTTTTTGATCGAATCTGCCCCTTCCTGGGAGAATTCTGGTAAGTTCCGAGTTAGTTCCCTAGGACTGGATGAGGCTGACCAGATGCCCTGTTTGAAACAGAACAGTACCATTGTTTTCTGTCCCATTTAAAATGGTACATCTGGTCAGCCTAGATTGGCCCTGGACGGTCACCTGGAGGACCTCTCTCCAGCACGGGACCTGTAACAGGGCCTGGTCATGTCCTGCACAGAGAATCTGTCTGTCCAGAAGGTGTGTTGCCCAGGGTCGAACTGTGTGTAAAAGGAAGTAGAAGAACAGGCAGGGGCTTTACAGACCAGATCTGACACCAGAAGGCAATCTCCCACGCCCGCCAGGTATACAGCTGCTGGAAAAGGAAGGGCCCCTCCCTGGCCTTCCCTGTGGAAGTGACCAGGGTCTCTGCAGGGGCCTGGGGGTAAATCCAGGCCCACTTCCTGGGCCCCCACAGACGGAGCGGGAGGCAATTTTGCACTGAAGGAGACCGGACTCAGGCCCCACCACCTTTTAGGTCACTGACTGTGACTTCTGCTCAAAGGAGCATCCCCATCTTGCATGGCACCATGCCAACCCACAGCAGCCCTCTCTCAGGAGTGGATAGGTTCCAGGGAACAAAGGCAAAGCAGGTCCCTGTCCCAGGACACAAGAGGCTCCATCCCAGGTGGCTATGAGACCTGCTACATCTCAAAGTCTCGGGCACGCTGGAGCCCAGAGGGCCCAGGGGTCTGCTGAAAGGGCGCCTCACGCTGCCTCGCATTCCTGCTGCATCACGGAGGGAGCCCGGCACAGGTTAGATGCTCAATAAAAGTCTGTCTGACGAGTGACTGGTACGGAAGTTGGCGGTCAGAGGTTTCACTATGCTCTGAAGAGGGAAGAGGATGCAAAGCTGAGTAGCCTGGAAGAAATGGCCACGTGCTATCCTTCAGTGGGGGCCTCGGGGCTAAGAGATGAAGAACGGATATTACTGTCCAATTACCAGTTATTGCTAATACTACCAGGACGAGTGTCATGTGCTGGTCCTTTAGGTGTTTGGGGTGAGACCACAGGGCTGTCTTACAGTATCATGCCTTCATTCTAGAAACTGTTTGTACTTGGGGCATGAGCCTTGATGAAAGCCTGAAATCCAAGCAGGGTCTGTCATAAACGTAGTTACCCTGAATGCACATTGTCAGTAACTTTAGTAAAACCATTCAAGTCAAAAGAGGAGGAATTTAAAGAAACAAGCCTCTGGATCACCTTGGAACTTGTCTTGCTCATTCTTAACTGCTCTTAGTCACGGCTTAACCTAAACCTGGAAATATCTCAAGGCTTAACTAGAGCACATCTGTCTAAGCCACTTTGAGTTTTTGCCCTGGTCACAGATTCCTTCCATGTAACCACCAGAAATCCAGGTTTTGCATTTTGTTTTCTGTTTCAGCAACAGTTTCTCTTTTTAGTTTGCCTGGCTTCCCGTTTTTCCTTAATTATGAACAGCTACTCTTTCAGAGGTAAATCAATGGGTATTTGGTATGAGCTAAAAGTGTTGCACTTTGCACAGTTGTCACATGTAAGTCAGCCTAAAGCATGCCACCACACTGCTAAGTCAGGGGGCTTGGGGTGGGAAACAAGGAAAGTGGGAGCTCCTCTCAGCTGGGCATTGCTTAGTTGGCGACTAGGAACGAATCCTGGGTCTTTTCTGATATTTGCCCTGGGAACAGAACAGAAACTCTGCTGCTGGCAGCTCCTACGTGGAGGAGAACAATAATCTTCCAAGCATGGGCGCTGCACTTCGGAGAGTGTGTCTCTTTCACTGGTGCCCTTGGCCTACTGCTGTGGGGAAGAGGGCAAGAGAAAGGGACTGTCTTTGGAAGAATCCAGGTCATCCTTTGAAGGGTGCCGTTTGAGCCCTTTACCCCTGGAGTCGGCGGGGGTCAGAGGGGAAGATACCCTTACTAACCGCATGGCAGTGAACTCTGTGAGCTGGCAATCGTCTGATGAAAGCTGCACGATTCCTTCCATTTGCCTAAATTTACCAGCTTTTAATGCGAACAAGTAAGTCCTTGTTCTCTGATGAAGAACAAGATGAAGATAATGTTCGAGTCAGCTTGACACAGTTCCCACGACCTGCTGTCGATCATGTCCCAGTTCTCTGGAGATCAGAGTGCCACTGGTTTTCAACTGCTGGCAGGCATTGTTCTCTACCATTGCATGACCCTGGCGTTGTGACTCCTTTCTCCATGCGTCTCTATTCTGCCCCCAGCTAGTTCAAACACTCCTTGAGAACCCAACCGGGACTGAGTATGCAGTAGGTACTATACAAACACCTGTCACATGGGGTGTGATTCTCTAGGACGTCAATAAGGCCATGGAAAACAAGGGAAAATATTATATCCCCCGCCCCGGGAAAATTACTTAGTGTTTTATTTTTGACAATCTGGTCATGGCTGTGCATACGGCCCAGTTTAGACTTAATTTGCTCTATTGTGACCAGGAATCTCCGACCATTGCTAAAACACTGTATTCGAAAGGCCCCTGGAAAAACCCGTGAATGCCTGACTCACGTACCCATGCCGCGGATGGAAAGGTCAGTGCAGACTCTAAACGATGCCACAGAGCCTGTGACGACGGGATTGGAAGCACCGTGGCAGGTGTGGGGGCTGAGAGAAAATGGCAAATGAAAGCTTTGTGTCCCCTCTGAAAGCTCACGGTGGCAGCTGTGGCTGCCTCTCCTGCACGCACAGGAGGCCAGTCATGCTTCATTCATTCAGTTCTGCGTCAGAGAGTGCAGAGGCTGTGGGAAGGTGATGCAGAAATTACCTGTCCCTGGTGTAGCTAAAGGTACAGGTCACCAGCTTGTCCAAGGATGTCTCCAGGTGTCCTGTTCGGCCGCTGTAACCCCACAGACTAAGCGATCACCGATGCTTAGGCACTGAGAACGCGGTCAGGCCCAGGAGAAGCCTGCCGTCAAAGGACTATTAAAGAGTAACGCTAGCTGCTGCTTTGCACTGAGCAGCTACTCGCTTCCCGCCAATGAGCTACATAATTTTCATGTTTTATTTCAAATACTAACAATAAAAATAGATATTGGGCAAGTAAAGAAACTGAGAGCCAGAGGGATTGAGTAGATTATTTGTCACATAGGAAGTTTTAGACCTGGGCACTGGACCCCAACTTGACTCCAATGCCCTTTCTAATGCTGGCCACACCGTAACTATCCTCCCTATCAATTCTTGTTCTATTGCACATGCCATTCTGAATACCACAATCAGAATTCTGTTTCCAAGGCACTTCTGTCACCACCTGGGTGCAGCTGAGGTTTCTGTTCCCCAGCTCTTAATGTCAGTGTCATTAAGAACAGGAAATAACAAAGGAGCCAGGTGGGTCATGGGAAGACAGGGGCTTCCAGATGAGTTTCTGTTGTCCGTGCAAGGAAATTACCCTCTCCTCACAGGAAATCATTCTAGGCAACACACAGTGAGATTTTTAAAGTTTCTACTTCGAATTGGAGCCAAGATTCTCTGCAATATGTTTCTCTCTGCCCCCTGCCCTGCTTTCCAAAGGCCTGAAGTAGGCCAATTGGGTACCGCAGAGACCTCTGTATGACATGTGTGGTCTGGCTTGAAATGAGGACCTGCAGAGAAGCAATGGTCATGGGAGCTCTGGGGTGGCTGACATGATGCCTGAGCACAATAGGTTTCTTGTCCCCAAACCAAGGACTGTTGGTCCTAGATGGCCCCTGGGATACCAGGCCAAGCTCCCTGGTATAACTTCTGTCTGGGAATGCCAGCTCCATCCACATCTCCTTCTTAGAGAACATGTTTCTAACACAGCCTCTGCCAAGAAGGCAATGGACCATGTGATGATGTCCCTTCTAATCACAAATGATTGTCCCAAGGGTGGACTGCTGTTGATCAGAGGCCTAGTGGCTAGCCAGCAACTTCTATATGGCATGTGTGGTCTGGCTTAAAATGAGGACCTAAACAAAAGTAGCCTCTTTTATCAAGATTTTAAACCAGGGAGTTCCCTGGTGGTGTAGTGGCTTAAGGCTTCGGCACTAGTGCTGTGAACGCTGCGGCCTGGGTTCGATTCCCAGTCAGGGAGCTACCCACATACCAAAAAGAAAAAAAAAGATTTTAAACCAGAAAGTCCTCAGGGAAGATACCAGGGGGCTGGAGACACCAGATATGAAAGATATTACAGAGCCAGAGTGTGGCAAGGACAGCTCGTGTTCACCCAGTACCCCTGTGCCTCCCTCGTGTCTCTGCCTCCCTCACAATGGGTCTGGCCAATGGACTAGAAGCAGAACTGAGTAGTGCCACTTCTGGGCCAATGCAGTTAAAAACAGTTGTGCTCTCTCTGTCATTCTGCCCCCTCCCCGGCCACATGTTCCAGATGGCACAGCTGCAAGATGGAGCTAGCCTAAACCCTTGAGCTGCCACCTAGGAGAGAGCACATATACACTGGCACACTGGAGTAGCCTAGCAAATGCAGTGGTGACCAGTGTGAATGCTGGCTTCACTATTACTGTTTGGTGACTGACTGATGAGATGGCAGCCAAGGTCAGTCTGTGGCCAGCATGGAGCAATGCAGTCCACTGGAGAGGGCAGAAGAGAGAAACACACCCTTACTTAGTGAGTGCTCACCATATCCCAGGAACACTGCCTCCCCTGATTCTTACAAAAATCCTAATGATAAAGTAGATACTCACTGTTAGTGTTTTATTTAAAAATGAAAACCTGACCGAGTGGATAAAGGACATGTGACCGATAGTCCCCAACACCAGGAGTAAAGCTCCTGTTTGACCCCAGTACATGTGCTGTCCTTTTCCTAGCAGGTTCCCTTTGCCAAGCACAAAGACCTGCAGTGATACATCCTGAGCACAAGGGGCGTTACAAAAGCTACTAGTGAGGACTACCTTGGCATTCTCCCTAGGAGCAGCATCACGAGTACAAGATGAAAGTAGACAGGTAAGCACACGTGGGCACTCGTGCCATCGGAAGTAGCACTTCCAGGTTTGTGACAGTCTCGCAATTCTCTACAGCAACCTGGTGGCCAGTGATGCCTCCAACATCGTGTCAGAATGAGCCTCACAGACCACCTTTGTGCATGAGCATGAAGTTCTCCCCCACCCACAGACAGCACTGTGAACCTGTCCCCCCACTCAGCCTGGACCCTTAGCAGTGTATTGGGCTGTGTAGGAGGCTGCATAATCAGAAGTACATTTAAGAAAGAAAGAATAAAAGAAAAGCCTGCAGGGACTGCAAACTTATATTTTCATATCACAAAGTCAAGTTTTAAAGATAATTTAAGAGACTCATATAGTTTCCAGTCCTTCTCTTCTATCTTTAGAGTTCAAAAGTAAAACATTGAAAACAACATTTTAAATCATGTCTATTGTTTAAGAGCAAGGTATCCACCTTGATCACTGTCGAAATTAATAAGAGGAGGTTGAGGTGCATTGCCTTAGGGTTGCAGATTGTCATTTGAATACCTTGGTACAGTCTCCAGATAGCCAAGGGGCCTGGGTAGGGAGCCACCTTCACATCACATGAGGGGGGCAGATAGAAATAATAGAAAAAGACCCCATGTCAAGTCAAAAAGGGAAATGAGTTCACAGCAAAGGATGAGGGTAAATAAACAAGGCTAAGACTGTCCAAAAAAAGAGTTCACAAAAGTTGCATGGTTAAAAAAAAAAAAAGAAATGCAATTTATGGAGGAGGAGGATGTGGGATTATAAACCTGTTCAGCATGTATACGCAGACATGTGTGCCTGTGGGGGGTAGGAGGGGAGAGGAGAAAAGGCACGGTCTGGTTATCAGTTGTCAAATAAATTAGGGAGCAAGAGCAGCATGCCACTGCCTTGGGAGCATCTTACAGGTTGACCCGGAACCTGACCAACAGAAACTGACCCATTATCCTCTTAAATCCACCTTGGGCTCCGTATTCATCTTACCCCCTAACCCACAACAGTCGTTTTCTTAAGATTAACCAATAGACCTAACGGCTCTGCCGGTTCTAACTGAACGTGCAGCATGACACTGAGAGGAATGTGTGGCTGAAAGGTGACCAGCTACAAACATGCATCTCTCACCCTCCCTTGCAGACAGGAATGGCCGTGAGATCCAGTTTTTGCAAATGAGATAGAAGCAGCAGTTTGGCAGGTGCAGCGAGCGGGTTGAACAGTGGCCCTCAAAGATATGTGCACATCCAAGACCCACAGAGATAGGAACTTATTTGGAACAAGAGCCTTTGCGATGTCATGAAGTAGAGACCACCCTGGATTATCCACATGGGCCCTAAATCCAATGACAACTGTCCTTATTAGACACACACTTAGGAGAAACACAGGGAGAAGAGGATGCCAAGTAACAATGGAGTCAGAGGTTAGAATAAAGCATCCATGAGCCAAGGAGTGCCTGGAACCAGCAGAAACTGAAAGAGGGAAGAAAGAACTGCCTTCTAGAGCCTTCAGAGGGACCCCAGCCCTGTGCACACCTTGATTTCAGGCTTCTAGCCTCCAGGCTGTGAGAGAACAAATTTCTGTTGTTTTAAGCTGCCAAGTTCATTGTAATTGCTTCCAGCAGCCCCAGGGAGCTAATATCGTGGGATTTCCAGGCAAGCTTTGTAAAAGCTGGCAGCCACTCTTTCACCTTTTGCTCATTAAAATCTGTCCCAAGAGAGAAAGCTGCTATTGGAGCAGGTTGTCTGGGCCATGTGGGAGCCGGCAGATTCCTGTGTTCTTCTCTGGGCAGTGGCATTTGGCACACCCCTCACGTGGCTATCTGTCCCTACATGCAACTCTATTGCTTTAGGCATTCATGCATGATCCTACCTCTAAGTATGGCTTGAACCTATGATTTAGTCCTCGATTTCTGATCTGACCTGAAAAGTTAGCCCTGGACTGACGTGGCAGTCCAGTGAGTGTTACCTGTCCCCATTGCTCCTTGGCCAACACTCAAACTCCCACTTCCTTCACAGGACATGAAGTAACAACAACACCACTTTTAGCAGCACAGCGTCTATAGCTCAGTAATCCAGGGCCATGGAATAAGATGTTTGGAAGCCAGAGGGGAGGAGGACAATGGACTTCGTGTCTATTATAGGACAGGGCCCTACTGTCAGGAGGGATTACATGTTCTTTAGTAATTGCCTCAAAGCCAGGGGAATGAGTAATGTCCAGGGACAAGAATCACTGCCTTCAAAACAGTAAAATGCAGTGTCTATACATTTCCAAACACACATATTTTGATGATGTCATTAATGTCACTTTACAGCTCTTTCTCCCTCTCCTTCAGTCTTGCTGAAGGATTTAACGTCAAGCAACTCAACAATGACAGCTGGTAAGAAATCAGCTTTGAGATTTCTCATTAAAAGTAATGCTGTGTTAGTAGCCAAATACTTGGAAGTGTGAAATGTTACAATTTAATAGTGTGGAAAAGGCTTCTTCTAACTTCAAAGATTGTACCATCTTCACGGGAATTGGTAGAAAGTATCAAGGATGGTGGAAGGCCCAGTGCGGTTGTAAAGACAAGTCGTTTGCAGACGCAGGTACCCACCGAGCTGCAGTACGTAATGGGGCTCGCGCGGTGGAGTTCTTCAAACCTCGGGCTGGCTCGCATGCTCGCAAGAATAAAGTTCCTCATCGGTCTCTGCTTCTTCACTCTATTCTCTCACCATTATGGGCCTTTAAGCTGACTAGACACATGTATTCAGGTCACATGATCTTCCCAATGCTGTTTTCAGGAACACTCAGCCCAGTGTCACATATCACTGCATTGTGCTTTAGGAAGTTCATTTCTCTGATGGAATAGCAGGAAATAAAGTGTCACTGGATCTCAGATGGAGAAAAAAAATACGAGGACTCACATCCAATGTAACAATGCTGCTCATTTGCATTTGGGGGAAATCATTACATTCTTTATCTCCTAGTCTTAAATCACTTCCTGAAAACTCCCAACACCTGTGACAATGAAAATACACAACTAGTACACAAATCACCCAGTGGGTCCCATCTGTAAACTTTAATACGAGCACCTTCCAGCCCTGTACTTGCACTGGAACTAAGCGTCGTTGAAAAGAGGGGGCATGTGGGGGTTCTCTGGCCTACCCTATCGATTTATCTTCTAGAATTTGAAAGCAAATAAAGTGGGAGCAACATGGTTTAATATGCAACATTGTATCAGTTTAATAAGCAATTTTGTGTCTATTTGAATAACTTATGTTGTTTTTACCTAAATGTTTCCTATTAGTATGCCTTATCACCTCAACTTGATTGTAAGTTGCTCAAGGTTACATAATAAAGGCTGAAGAATATGAGCTGTTTTGACTATGATAATGATGATGATGATGGTTAGCCTGAGAGAAACAGTAGCCTCTAAGTAAGGCTAGGGAAACAAGCAGGCAATCCAAACCAGATGGTTTGTATTACCGCTCCAGTTTACAGGTGGGGTGGAGGGAGGAAAGGGCTCCTGGGCTCGGAGACAGGAGAACCTAAGTGCCAGCCCCAGCGCTTCCACGTCTAAGCTTGGAGAAGTCACCCGAATCCTTGGTGGCTTGGCCTATTTATGTAAAAAGTGAGGCTAATAAAAAATATATGTAAAGTCACTGGCACATTATAGGCACTCAAGAAGTCCATTCATTTGAAGTGACAATCCCATAATATTATACCCAATATTGGTGCTGAGAGGAGTCTGAGACCTCAGCTGGTCTAAGCCCCCATCTTACAGGTGAGGAAACCCAGGCTCAGGGAAAGAAGTTGGACTATCCACGCTCAACCAGGACTGGTATACTCAGGGTTCATAGCCGAGCCAGGGCTGGAGCCCCTGTCTCCTGCACACAGACGTCAGGTCTCCCTACCCCTGCCTACCACCTCTTCCACTTCCTGTCTCCCCAAACAGAATGCCAAGTCCAGAGAATGGGGACTGTCCTTTCTTGGTTTCCCTGCAGCACAGCCCACTAGGCCACAGCAGACCCAGCCCTTGTGAGATGAGATAATACCAACTCGGAATCAAGGGCCTGGGGCCACTGCCCAGCTCCCGACCTGAGTCACACTGCGCTCTGGATGTTTGCAAAGGCGGCTTTTGTGGCTCTCCATCTGCAGGAAGCATGTGGCCAGCTAGTGATCCTCACTGATACGGTCCTGGGTAATGACCTAGAAGACCTTCCCACATCCCGCGATCACAAGGAGAAGCCATGGGAATGGGGGCCAGCCATTCAACAAATGAGCAGAATGTCCAAGGCCCTCTCCCAGGACCCCACCACCAGCGCCACAACTGCCATCAGAGCTTCATTCCTTCCAGCTATGACAAATGCTCTTGGGAGAGGTAATGTATTATAAGCCATTCATGTCAACTGAATGATCAGAAGCCTCCTGCCAGGAAAGCTGGGAAACTTCTAAGCAGAATATGACCTTCATTAGCGTGAGAGGGAAAGGGCCAGAACTTAGCAGTCGAAGCAGACCTAGTGACGCCTTGAGGGGGTTCGGGGAGCTGGACACCAGAGGGAAAATGAGATTTCAGGGGCAGGAAGGCAAAAGGAAATACGATGCAATTTGAGAACTATGAAACTGGACTTCGAAGTCATTTCATAAAATCAAATTACTTTTCCTTAGAATCTGTTCTCTGGGAAAGGTGCTTTTGTCTCTTTTTCCTTCTTTTTTTCCCAAGACGCTGACTAAATTGTCATCTCGTGTCCGTAAGTTTCCTCCTCTACCCACTGCGCTTCATCCCCTAGGACAGCAGCTTGACACAATGGCACAACCATTAGAAACAAGAGCCACCCACTCGCCAACAGGGGGGCGGGGGCCGGCTTGCAGCTCCATTACTTTCAAGTCCTAAACCTAATTTAGAAAGTCTGGAGCGGCTGTCACTGTCCTCGGAAAGCACACAGCACCAAGGAGACACAGATGTTTCTCACTGGTCACTGCCATGGTCCCCAAACCCCAGGGGCGCTCTCCCAGCCACTCGTTCTTCCCCTGCCTTTCTGTGCAGAGACTGTAGCACCGTGTGACTGACACGCATCGTCAGGGCAGCAGGCACAGTCTCCTTACCCTTTCTGAGAACTGGAGGTCTTTGTAGCTTAAGTGGAATAACGTTAATAAGCACGCCAAGGCCCGACGCTAATGACCACACAAGGCAGAGACTGCATTTACCCGCTCTGCGTTAGCTGATGCCATCGGGAGTGGGCTCCCTGCACTAAACATCCACACACAATGTCCTCATCAGCAAGGGTTACGGAAGCTCTAAGTAATTTTTAATTGTTTTATTAGTTTCAGGTGTACAAAATAACACACTGATTAGACATGTCCACACCTCACCAAGGGATAGGCCCAGCAGGCCTACCACCCCCTGACGCCATATGCAGCTATTATGATACCACTGACTGTTCCCTGCGCTGGCCTCTACATCCCGTGACTACGTATTTTTAAATTATAGTTGACATGCAATATTGTTTTATATTATGTTCAGGTGTACAGCACAGTGGGTAGGCATTTATATAATTTATGCAGTTCTCCCCCTCACCACGATAAGTCTAGTGCCCATCTGACACCATGCCTACTTTTCACAACAGTAATGTTGTGCATATTCCCTACACTGTATTTGACTTGAGGGCATCAAGGAATATGGGCCAGCAATCTGGAGTCCCACATTAAGGGACATGGTCACTTGCCAAGACAGTTTCAGAGACTGCTCTCTCCACATGGAAGTAATTCATGGAGAACTTCCAGAACACAAGTCAATGTTGAAATTAATTTATTTTACCCCTCCGTTAATATTCTATCCACCATTATCACTCCTAACCCCAGATATCCTTAGTATAGGAGCACTTATGGAATGGTATTGGGATGGGGACAGAACTAATCAGAAAGGGAGAGAAATTCAGCTCATAAAATCTTTGTGAAAGCTTCTCGTGGGGTGGAGGGTGCTGCCTGCCTCCCATAACACGGGGGCATCATGCAGTCAATAAAGTCAGCATAAGGTTCTATACTCAGCCTCAGTCTTAATTTAAGCCACTTAAAAAGGCACTGATAGTCCCACTGGTTCTGGCAGTGACTACAGTGGCACCGTGAATGTATTAGAAAATCATTTATGCAAAGTTAGTTTTCTACAAATGAAACCACCACAAGGAGAAGACAGTGTGTTCAAGAGACCTCGTAAAGTTGCCAATTTCCGTACTGAAGAGAGCTTCCTGACAGCACAACTTGGGGGCACAGGTACCGGCGGGGGTGGAGGGAGAGAGGTGGCCTGCTCTTTTCCAGTGTTTGTCTGCCGTCGCTGCGTCAGATTGAAGGATACGGTTAGTATTAATAGTGCACAGCACTCCAGCCGCTTAATTTAGGCACTTATGATGTTGCATTTTTAAATTAGAAAGTGTTCTGAGCACTGAAGACTTCATTTGCTAATATGTTTTTCCTTTCTTCCCTACAGAGGCTTTGCACCATTTGAAATAGAAATTCATTTCCTTGAATACATGGAACTGATGCTAATTAAAAGGCCTGTGAAAGTTAAAGGAATCAGCCAGCCCCAGGAAAATGTAAGGTCAATTTTATTTTTCAAAGGGCGTGCGGAGAAATGAAAATACACTTAATGTATCCGCAGAGTTTGAAGAGACTTTCAGCATCTCTAGGAAAGCAGGAGAAAGGGCACGGGTTCTGGAGTCAGACGGGAGCTGGTTTGGTGCCTGACCGTCTCTTACTGAGTCTGTGACCTTAGACAAGGTCCTCCACCCCGCTCCCTCCACTGGACGAGAAAGCTGTTTTAGGCAGGAAGGCCTGACTGCCAGCTTCCTGTGGTACGTGTGCCTGCTTCACCTTGGTGTGAGGGCTTTGGAGCTGATGTCCCTCTTATAAGTATAATATTAGTGACAGAAAATGGAGTCAAAGCTCTGTTACTGAGGAGAGCTTGAACTTCTGTGAGGTAGCTGGGCTGCCATCAGAAGGCCCTGCATCCTCTGAGGCGTGAGATCCTTTATCATAGATCTCCGCAGGGTGGTGCTTCCAACACTTCAATCACTGTCATATGTCCTTCTTGGGTTCTTATCACTATGGGACATTTTGTAGTTCTGTTTTCTCCTGGTGCTTATTACAGTAGACTCTCCATTAACGGAAACTCAGGTGACCGGCCAGTTACTTGAGAGTGCCAGCTGCTTGAGTGGTGGTTAACAGAGAGTCCACCACTGCCACGTATTTACTTGATCATGAATAAACTCATGTTATCGAGCTATTCTTGTCTTATGATATTATTACTTGTATCTCAGAAATAGGTTTGACATGCTAATCATATATATTTTAATATTCAATGAAATAAATACAGAACTTAGAAATCAACCATGCTCACCCTGTGCCATTCAAAATCATTACACACATGGCGTGTTGAAACAGAGTTAGAGTGGAAGATCACCATGGTTTCTGTGATGGCATTTATGCTACCCCCTCCCACCCTCTGTGCACACTGCCAACCCTCGGTCCTTGGTCTTGGGGTACAATGAAACCCAACACCCATGTATGTAAAATGTGCAGGACTCAGAGGGGTCTGAAAGAAGCTGGACTCCACTATTTAGGAGGAGGAGAAAGAAGGAGGGTGGGGCCGGAGCCAGCACCGGGAGAGGTTAAAAGACAAGGCCGAGAAGGGGAGACAGGAAGGACACAGGGAGTGTGGAACGCAGTTGGGCCACTTCCTGGCTGCATGGCTTAGTGACATTATTTACTACTTCAACCATCATTGCACTTGACTTTGAGCAGACTTGGGTATTTTACATAGCCTTATGTAATACAATCTGCAGGATAATAGTTCAGGGAGGGACTAGAGGCAACAGTGCCTCTGCCTCCACCTGAGGAAGCCAGGGCTGTGCTGTGGGGGAGGGAGCCAGGCAGCAGGGTGGGCTTAACGCCTGTGTCTCTCTGTCTGTCTCATTCCCTCCCCACCTCTGCAGAGCATTGCAGCTCCCACCTAGACACCTTGGGTAACAACAGGTTTTAATCTCTTCAGGAGCCCAGATAGTGTGTACATGCTGTCGGGAAGGATGGGTGGTCTAGTGGCTTCCAGAGGAACAGAGCCCACCCAGCCACCCAGCCTGGTCCCTGGCCCTTGGCCCTCCGTTCCGTGCACTCAGAGAGGAGGAGCCCTGCTAGGAGGACAGTCCATGGGCCCGGCAGCACTCAGCTCTCCACTGTGGGCTGTGGAGGTTGGGGTGGGGTGGCATCTCTGGTGCTGCATCCCTCCTCACATGCCCGTATGCCCGTATGCCCGAGGGCCGCGAGCACACAGAGAGCTCACGATGAGCAGAGTTTTCACTGTCAGCACAACCCCCGACGTTGTCATTTGTTTGTTTGACCCCAGTGGCAGGAATCAGACACAGGTCATTTGACTCGTAGTCCACTGCTCTCTGCAAAGTGACTTCATCTCAGTTTCCCAACCCTGCCAGCTGGGAGCACTGCTGTGGCTGCTGACAGCCTCGGTGGGCCACCTGCTCACCTCCCACCTCTCAAGGAAAGACCTTCAGCCTCTGGAAGCCTTAATCTCCCTCTCAATCTCTCCCTTTATCTCTAGCCTTAAACAATAGCTTGCTCCTAGCCTGAATCATGGAATGTCTTCATCCGGCCTCCTGCTTTAGATAATTACCCCAAAACTTAAACAATAGGCTGTTAGCCTGGATCTGCCAGGATATCCTTTGCCTCGGCTTTAGTTAATCATTCAGAAAAACTTGTAATTTGTGATTGCTAATTGTATTCCCAAAATGCCCCCTGTCTCCAGCCTTAGTTAATCATCCTAAAATTTGTGATTTGTGATGACAAAACTTTAGTTAGTTGTGCTTGCTAGAGTTTAGCTCATTATCCTGGTGGCTGTAATCTGTGCTTGTTGATTGTATCATCACCAGACCATTCCTGGATAGGTGGCAACACCTGAATGGCCAGCTAAGTCAACAGGACACAGACACCAGGGGGCTGAACAGAGGCTCCATCATGCAGTCACCCTGCATCAGTGGCTTTGAGGCCTGCTTCTCAGGCCAACACTTTTAAATCTATTAACTGCGTCTATTTCTCCTCACCTAGGGGCCATTGGGATACAGAGGATGCCCCAGCACAGCTTCCGGCCCATCCCAACCAAAGAAATCAACATGGTCTCCCAGGCGGATCTTGAGACCCCTTCCCCTTTTAGATCAGATAGGGTGAGAGCTCCTTGAATCTCCAACAGGAGGGACAATGACCATACTCAGCAGGAAGCAGATACAGAAGATGAGACCTCCTGTCCCTCAACTTCCCATAGAGATTTAGGGGATCACACCTCTCAAGAGGAAAGTAAAGCAGGCAGGTAGAATTGGGGATCTAGGGACCCCTCCTATGGGACCCGCCTTACTGGAGTAATCACCACCCTGATATCAGTCTTTTCTAGAAATCCCCAAGATGGAGAAAATTAAATTCTGGAAGAAACATGCAGTTAAAAAGGTGCTGTCATAGCCCCCTGTCAATCAAAGATGCCAATCAAAAGTCCCCATGCCCAGACAGGAGTAACCCCTTACAACTAAAGAGAATAAAACTACCAAAACCTCGTTATTCTGGGCTCTTGAGCTACTTACTCGCCTGCTCGAGCCTGCTGCTACCTCTTTGGAGTGTACTTTCTACTTCCAATAAACTATCTCTGTTTCCTCCTATTTTCCTTTTAATAAACTGCCTCTTCATTTCACTGCTATACTCTGGTGTGTGTCTTGTTCAATTCTTTGCTCGAGACACCAAGAACCTGGACACGCACCGAGGAGGGTCCCGTTCTCCGGTAAGAGGGAGACTGGAGAGCATCCCAGGTCTCAGCATTTCCAAGGAGGGCACATACTCACTCCCAGGAGCCTCAGTCTGTCAGTGATTCCCACGGGAGCCTCCACAGACAGACTTCCAGGGAGCCGTCCAACCAGTGGGCAGGGGGAAACCCAGGACACACTCTCTGGAAGGTCTCATGGGTGAATCGGAGGCACAGGGGGGCTTGAATAACTGCATCCTTGTTTAGGCAACAAACATTTACTGAGCACCTACTAAGTGTTGGGCATTGACTGGGAACCAAGATGAATGGATCAGGAAACCAGACAAAGCAAATGGAAATTGCATTACATTGTGTGGTGAGGCAATGAAGGTGTCCCCCTCATAAGAGACGGCACAGCACAGTAAAACTGTTAAGCACATCAACAGAATCCCCGACGGGGAGTTGTTGCTTTTGTGTTTGTTTCTGAGGCTTTGTGCTTGGCTCAGAGGAACCGGGAAGGCCTGGAGTCATGGATGGCCCGCGCTTGCTGCATTTCAACATCAAAAACGTGAAGAAATGTTTTCATTTACTGAGTGATTTCAGAAAATGATTTCATAGAGAAGTGCAGTAAGTCACCATAAACATTTTCCAAATGTCTTCAAGCTGTAAACAGATTTTGATAATGAAACGATCTCGTTTCTCTGCCACATGCTGCCAGGCGGGCTCGGATGTTTACTGGGAATTCCTTCTCCCACGGAAAGCAGGAGCCGACACAAGTCGGCCGGTGAGACGAGAAAACCTGTCCCCAGGCAGAGCTCCTGGGCAGCCAGCGGTCCATGGCGCACAGTGGGGAGTAGATTTCTCTGGCTCTGGATTATGCACCACTGTTTTAAAGCTAAAGAACTTCGGTTTACGTCACGTGGACAAAGCGTGCTGAGCCTGGCATCACAGCGCCCTGGGTCTATCTCATCCAAACCCCAAGCCATGCTGCACAGTCTACCTAGAAGCAACATTTGGGGAGCAAAGACTGTCTTCTGGGCACCATGCTGTGCAATGCCAACAACAGCCTCAGGAGGTCATGGTCATCAGCCCACCTTTAAAATTTAAAAAAAAAACACACACACACAAAACACAAAAACAAGGATTGCGTCTGGATCAAAAACTTGCCTGAAGAGGCCCAGCTGTGGATGGAGCCCCACTCCACCCATTTCTACCACACCAGGAGAAGCCCAGTATTGCTCTAGATTCTTCCACCAGGTGACTAGACCTGCACACTTCCAACGCTCCCCATGGTTGTCAGGGTCAGGGTCACACTTCCGAACCTGGCATTCCTACCACAAAGCTCTGCTTTCCGTCCATGACCAGTATCCTCTACTCCTACTGCTTTCCTGTCTTTTTAATTAATAGTATGTCCAGCCTGCCTTTGAGCCTTAATTTCCCCCTGCAGAAGCTTCACCCCTCTCCCTCAGCTGAGTTTGTCCCATCCTTCAAGGACCACACGCAGTCCCACCTCCTTCAGGAAGTCCTCCCTCACAGGTCTAGCCCTCAGCTCCCATGAGGTTTTCATTGTCCACTAATTGTGTTCTGTGTGTTAGTGCTGTGTGTGCAATAGGACATATGTCCCCAGAACAAGGTGTCCTGCACCTCACTGTTCCCCCATGTCACCTGACATGATGCTAGACACTGGGAAGCATTTGTCCTGCATTTGCTCATTCGTCCCTAACATTTTTGCTTTTTCTCATTGATCCGGGATGGAACAACAGAGAGATGAACCTAAAGACGCTGAACAGACCACCAAAATGGAGTAGCCTTAAAAATGCAGGGCCTCGCTTCTCTTTCAAAGTCCCAGGTTTACAGCCTGCTGAACCACCATGCTCCTTTCTCCACTGGGCACATCAGAAGGGCTGTCCTGGGAGCAGTGCCCTCCTAAAGAATCCAGGGATGGGGCATAAACTCGAAGCCCTCCACCAAGGAGAATCACCTGAGTGTTCCATCTGGGCACTCAGAGATCACATAATCCAAGGTCACATCTGAAGCTTGGCCAAGAAGGAAAGCCAGAGGTCAACCCAAAAAAGAGCACAGGACCCAGCTTGATTTCTGAAGGGTGCACAAGACCACACATAGGAAAACCAGCCCCAAGGAAGAATCTCCACAGGTGTGGGCAAGGGGAGCATGAGGGGAGAGGCTGACAGCTGTTTAGGTGAGTTCAGACGATATGGAGCATGAGTAGCCTGTAAGCTGAAAGGTCTCCCAGAAGCTGGGACACAGACTAAAGAGACTGAGAAAATAGGAGAAGGGGCAAGCACCAGTGAAATCCCATTTGTACATTTTGCCTCAGATACCTTGCTGCAAGTTGTGATGGCCTCTCCCAGAGAGCCCAGGGAGAGAGCTGGGATGGTGCACGGTATCGCCACATCCATTGTGACAAGTCAAGTCAATCTGGTATTGAAGTTCTCCCTAGACTCCTCAGACATGTTAGGATGAAAGGATTTGGGGTTTGGAGTAGTGAAGTGGGGGGCCAAGGGACAGCTGCCATGGAGAGCTGGCATCCTTTGTTTTTGTGCAGTTGTAATTCGAGAAGGTCTGCTCAAATGACCGTGTCAGTGAAGAGTCGGAGGACATAAAAGTGAAATGGGTTGTGGGTGGGGACTGTGGCTCAGCTGTAGTCTAGATTAAAAATATAAGACTTTCCGAGAACTGTCTCCCCCAACAAGTTATGGCATGTCTAGGTGTCACATAAAAGTCAACCTTGATAGATGTGTTCTGCACAAGAATAAAGGAGACTCTGGATTATAAACTGTGTGTGGAACTCATTGTCTGGCTATTATCCGAACAAACCCCATTCTCAGATAACGGACATCTGTTAAACCTTCCACTGTTAATAGAAAATGTTGCCTGTGGGACAGAGCCTTTTATGATAGCACCATCTCTTCTGTGATAAAAGTGTCCTAAATCTTATTTTAACCAAGTGATTGTGTTTGCATCTGGTTTTCTTGGGGGGAAAGAATAATGGGCCACAAAAGAATCCATCGTGTCAGAGATGTCACAGAATAATGAAGGGCTCCTAAGACACCGAGCTCTCCTGCCTTTAGCCTTCCATCAGCCCACGTCATCAATGGCTCCAAACTCTTTAAAATCCAGACTCCTTGTCCTGCACTATGGGCCTCTTAGGGATGTGACCTGAGTCTTGCTTGATGGTACTGCCACCCTTGCAATTTACACTCTAACCATGCCAACATTTTGAATTTCCAAATGTTCCAGACATTACTGTATTTCCCTACCTTGCTCCATGCTGCTTTCTTGAACAACTTACCTTACCCAGTCACCTCAAAACTCACCTCTTCCGCAAAACCTTCAGTGGCATTCATGTCCCATCTCTGGTTGGGTTAGATGTCCCTTCTGGGGACCCAAAAGAACCTAACAGTGATCTCAATGTAGCCTCAACCTACAGTGTAGGTGTGTTCACTATTTTGTTTTCTGTGCTTAGTTTTAAAAGGATATTCCTCAAAAACAAGGGTCTGTCTTATTCACCTCTTTATCCACAACACAACAGTCCAGCTCAGGGATAACTAATAGATGGATGAAGTCTTGATTGGGTAAAAGGATGGACTCATTCCAAGAGAATGATTCCAGGATGTAGAAAAATGAACCCTTCCAGTAACAGATGCTGAGATGCAGCTAAAAGAAAAAAAAAGAAAGAAAAAAGAAAAAATAGTGAAGGATATTATCAATTGACCTAGGATCTTAAAAATATAACTCCAATAAGAAGCACGACCACAATTCATCTTTTTAACCTTTAATTGGCTCATTGCCTGAATCTGGGCCACACCCCTACTTGAACTCAGACCTGAGATCTTGGACTCAGATCTCGTGACCTGTGCCTTGACCTACTGGGGAAACTTAATACAATCTCAGGGTCTCTTTGTTTTTTACCTGCTTTCCTTAAATTCAACAAGGTGAAATGGGCACACCACAATTCCTGTCTGCCTGGTCTTCAATGACACTGGTTCCTGATCCAGAACTTTATGCCAGTTCCCAAATCTGTCTCAGGTAGCAACTGTGACTCTCTTCCCTCCATTTAACAATTTTTCTCCACAAGAGAAAAGGTCTTCAAATCACCTTTCCGTGTGAGCAATGACCTGGGTTCGAATTCGGGTTTTGCCATTTGCCAGCTGAGCAGTCTCAGGCAAAACGTGTAAGTTCTCTAAACCTTAGAGACATTTAAATCGCTCTAAGCTATTCGGTGTCCTTGTCTGTAAAATGAAGGTGTATGGTCATAGTGCCGACCAAAAAAGGCTACTGTGAGGAGTGAATGAGACAACGAATGAGATGCTCAATGACACTAACTACATCATCACTGGGGTCTGTCAAAGATAGCTGGACAATGACAGGGAATGAGACCAATGGCAAAAATCTTAACTTTTAAGAAATGAGGAAGCATGAATCCACAAATGCATGTTCCAAGACACTCAGTGATCCCCGGGAATATTGTAGCAACCATCTTAGGTAGACGATACACTAATAGCAAATACGGGGGCTTTGAACATCAGCTCACACCACAGCCCCAATTATATACACATAATGAGGGAAGTAAGCAGATCTACTGCTGGTCAAAGTACTGCCCCTTGGCAGACAGCAAGGCTTTCCAGTTGCTGGCAGGTAAAGGCTCCTTGTGCAAACAGGGGACAAATCCATCCTTTTTCTCTCAGGACATCAATGCAACAGCAATGACACTCATCTGCTTGTTGATTTTTTTTCTCTATAAGGCAGGAAATGAGGTGTCCACAGAGACCCTGGATGAATAATGCATAACATTTACAAACAAAATCAACCCTCAATTAACTGTACCAGTGGCGGGAGGCTCTGAGAATCAAAAATGTCTGACAATCCTAGAAAAATTCTATTTCTCTTGGAAATGTTGGAGAGGTAAATGTCAGCCACCCACACTGCAAACAAAATAATGGATTACACATGCTACATATACATTACACTCCCCCCCACATATATATGCAAGCACACACACACACATACACATGCACGTACACACACACATGTACCACCCCCCCACATGCATGCACATGAGCACGTGCACACACACACGCATGCATGTACGCACACACACATGTAACACCCACACACATGCATACATGCATGTGAGCACGTACACACACACACACACACACACACACACACACACAGGTTGAGTCCCAATTCAAAGAGTGACTGGGCAGGTACTGCATTCCCCGTCACTGGAAGTGGGTGCGCAGGGCTAGAGAAAACTTGTTGCAGATGTTGTAGAGGGGATTCAAGGACCTGATGGGAGGACTGCCTTCAGGCTTCCCTCAAATACCTAGCATTTGTGACTCCATAAGCTGTTTACGTTTAGCAATAGGTTCATGGTACATCAGCGTGCCTTGCACAACCTAGTATCAGAGAACCCTCAAAAATGGTCACCTTGAATCTGTGAATGAGGTGAAATAACCATAAAGCAGCAGCACATTCTATTGCAGCTGTCTGTGGGCTTGGATTCTGACAGATGCTGGCAGATTCTCCGCTACTGTAAGACACTAGATTTTGTCAGGCAGCTGGAATACATAAGAATGCATATTTATCTATCTAAACCCCTATCCCTCACCTTAATGAATCCCACAGATAGGAAAGAACTCACCAGAGCTCACACAGCTGCCTAAAGGCTTTGCTGAACAGAACCCTGTTTTCCAGTTCCCTGACTGGTACTCCAGCAAAGTCCTTGAGCTGGTAAGGAAGGAGGCTGTGCTCATTTACTCAAGGTGATCACGTCCTCACTCCTCCCCACACATATATGCCTCTCTACCTCATGGTCATCAGCACAGGGTGGAGATGCTGCAAGCATGTGCTGGTGTCTCTTAGGAGGGCAGAGGGGAAAGGCACACATATCTAATTTGCCACAAGAAAGGCGAAGAGCACACTGATAGGATGACTCACTCGGATGCGACCTCCGATTCCTCTGGGGTCCTATGCAGCATCATGGAACATCTGCATCCCTAGATCAAAGGAACCTATGACTTTTCCTGGATAAGAACTTTCTAAAAGCAATGAAGAATGTCTCCTACCATCTCTGATTTATATGTCACATTAAAAATATAAGTAAGTATCAAGAATCTACCTTTGATGCTTGCTGAATGGAGGCAGATGATCAAAATTACTACTTGAAAAAATCCTCAAAAAGATCACTGAGCTCAAGACACAAGGATGCCGGTGTCCTTGCCCCTTTCATTACTCATGACTTTGTCCTGCTCACAGATGCCCCTTAGGCAGCAATACCACCAGAGCAGGGTAGCATCATTGTGCTGAAGGAGGACCCCCACCCCCAGCACAGCAAGGGGCTAAAAAATCCTACACTGAAAACACAAGCTCGTCATGCACCAGTCAACACAAGAACCGGGTTCTGCATCTGGAAATGCAAAGACACTCAGGAATAAGGGAGCCAGGAGGGGCAGGAGACTGGAGGGACAGAGTGTAGGCCGTAGGCGGGAGAGGAAAAGAAAGGCAGAGACACCTGGATGTCTCCGAATGATTACAGGTGCTGTTTGGGAAGACCTGGTTCCATTCTTTCAATCATTCATTCATCCAACTATCCAGTACTTCATTCACCCATTCAACCATCTATCCAGCTATTTATTTGGTACAAATGAATCAAATAGCAACATAGGAGACTTGTCACTATGTACCAGGTACTGGGCATAGAGTGGTGAACAAATTAGATCACCCTTTACCTTATAGAGCTTACAATCTTGAAAAAGAGACATAAAATATTAAAATCATCCCAAAAGCAAAACAGTAAAAGCTGTGATAATACTATGACAGAGGAGTTCAAGAAGCCACAAGTGTTTACTAAAATGACACCCATACAGTTAGTGTCCAGCAGTCAAAAGGCTTCCATAAGGACGTAATGTTTCAGTTAAGACCTAATGGAGTTTAATTGTCCAATGGAGGTATAGGCTGATGCAGACGGAAGAAATAGTGCATGCAAAGTCCCTGAGGTAGAAAAGCGATGTCCACAGCTACACACATTTTCAAAGTGCATACTTTTCTGCATGCTCCTGGATATCAAGCCCTGTGGTCACTACTGAAACAAACATGGAGAATATATAAACAATAAAGCCTAGACGTGAGTTTGCTGCAGCCAGGAACCAGGCACAACTCATTTTATCACCAACACCTAACATAGCCCCTGGCAAAGCCAAGCCCCAGAATGAGTAATAAGCAGAAAACTGTGTGATATGAGAAGGATTAAACTAACAAAAATGACGTGGTCCAGAAGAGTGGCAGAGGCATTCCTGAAGGGCATGGTAGAAAGAGCAAGCCTGGAAGTTTGTCACACATGTGGGGTGTCATAGGGACAGGGACCCACTCCTCTGCTTGAAGGGGTGTGTGTGTGTGTGGAGACATTATACTATAATGAGGGGTGTGGAGAAGGAAACACACTTAGGGAGGAACTAAAATCCAGGGTGAACCTCCCTCATTCTGATCCCAGGAAAACAGCAGCATGGAGACATACGCATTCCCATTCCGAGGATGCATTTCCCAGGCTCCTCTGCCTGCCACCTGCAAAGTAAAGTCTAGAAGAGGGCCCACCCCACAATTTCTCAACAGATAAACCCCAGAGCAAGAAGCAATGCACACTCCCATTATTTCCTCTGTCGATACAGCACACAGCCCTCCGGGGTCAAGGAGCAGGGGACAAGGCAAGTAAAAGCCAGTGGCAGGAGGAGAGCCAAAAGCCCTGGAAGAAAGTCAGGAGAAAGCTCCCAGCCAGGAATGGAAAAGACTCCATTCCTGCCTCATAGTCATACCCTTGGCGCAGAACAATGCTCCTGCTGCCTCTCACTGGGCATCCACCTGCTGGGACTCTGGAGCTGAGCTTGGCTCCCACCTGCTGCTCCAGTTATGGTGGGTTAGGCATTGCAGTGCTCCCCAAAACACATTGTCACCAAACAGCAGGGGGAGAAATGCCGTGGCCATCACTAACTCCAGGCAGGTGGAGAGTGGCCAGCAACAGAGGAGCGTAGGGTTAATTAAATGAATCAGCCAGATAGCTATATCTGCATTTTATATAAAAAATAATTAATAAGTAATCTAAATCCAGAAGGCCAAAGAGCTATTCAGTTGCAGAGCTTGATAATTTAACCCCAAGCATTCCCTGATCTCCAGAATAGAACGATGGCTAAATTCAGTAGATAAAAACGAGAGAAGCTCTACCACCTCTCACAGACATTCTTGTCCTCTTCCTCTGTGAGGAGTTGGGAAGTGCTGCTAAATGAGGTAGGGGTGGCATGATGTTGGGGCACAGTTTGGAAAAGGGAAGAGGAGGACATGAGTGGGGTGGGGACAGGGGAAGAGGGGAGGAATGTGCCAGGGTGACCTACTGTCGCCCAGGGCTGCCGCACAGACAGCCCGCAATTTCCTCTCCCAATTCCCCACTAAAGTAAGAGCCTCTGCCTCATGTCACAGTTTGCATTTTCAATCTGATTCATAGGGAAAGCATTGGCAGGTAATCTTTACCTGTTTCAAGTGTTTAACTTTTCATGCAGAATACCAATGACAAACACACGAAAGGAGAAATCTCCACCTTGGCACTAAGAAATTTATCTTTCAATATAAGGGGGAAAAATGAGACTTCCCAATGTGTTCCTTTCATGTTGTCTATCTTTTCTTCATTGTTCATTTTACTAGTGTCTGGACATCAGTGAGAGATGTGCCCTAAGGGGGAAATACCCCAAACTGACCAATGCCACCATAGTACAAAATTCCCGCCACTGAATGTCTCCTTTCTTACAGAGACCCACGTCTCTCGCACACATTTCCACCTGTTGTTCCACGCTGTCATCGGCAGAGGCACCTTCGTTCCTTTCTGAGGTCCATTTCCCACAAAGCAGTAACGTGGTTACGACGCCTAGGCCCGCGGCACCCCTGCTATGGTGCGGAGGTCAGCTAGCCGCCTTCTCTACCTCATCGACTCCCTTCCACACACAGCGTTTTCCCAGGGCCAGGGTCAAGTCTGTGCTTTGGGAAACTTACTGCCTGATATGTATCATGGAAATGAGGGAAAAGAGGCTCAGAGTTTTAGGTGTCCCTTAGCTGAGAAGTGGCCGAGTGGATTGAAATCTTACCCTGCAGCACACCCTGCACACGCTGTATTCTTGTGGCTTCAAGCCCTGGATGTTGTCAAGCCTGCATGGGCTACGACCCCTGGGAGAGCACTGATTTGGGAGCATGTGCAGTCGGGGTTCACCGATGGGTGACGAGCAATCAGAGCCAAGAAGCTCACACTGCAGGTGTGCTGTGGAAGCTTGTGTAGGCAGCAGCGCCTTGGAAAGAATGGAAACAACCAGAAGGAAGCTGGGGTCAAGGAAGCTGAGGGTTTTAGGAGACCAGAGAAGAGATGGCTGGGAGAGCATCAGTGTTGATGGAAAAAGACCCAAGGACCAGAGAAAGGAGGTGGAGTTGGATGAACATGAGCCCGAATGGGACCCCGAGTAGATGATGTTGACACCCACCACAGCTCAAAGGATACCTGGGTGCTATCTTCCAATATTCATTCAATCAATGGGCCCCAGGCACCTACTACAAACCAGCCATCCCTAGGAAGGTCCTGAGGGCCAGAGATGAAGACCACACCATGTTTGCAATTTAGGAGCTCACCATAGAGATAAAGACCAAAGCACAGACAAGCACAGTACGGTGCATTAAGTGGGGAGATGGCGGAAGGCCCAATTGCTGTCAGAGCCTAGAGAATGGCACCCCCTGTGCCAGGGAGGGGAAAAGGGTTCCAAGAAGGGTTCCCAAGAGCCAATATCCTTTCCCTTTCATAGGCAGCAGGAAGACCATGAACCCTGGCTTCACTCCAGCTATGCAACTTGAATCTACAAATTAAATATTTTATTATCCATCTCCTCCTCTGTAAGATGTGGAGAGTATGCCTTACTTTTATCACTGAATTGTGAAAATTATGTCTATAAGCACATCCGCTGCAAAGTCAGTATATGTTAATTCCTCCCTGCCAAATAATAAAAAATAATCACACTTTTATGCACTGGACCACTTAAGAAGCTAAACACGAAAAGCAATACATTCAGCCTCAAATTTTTCTCTAGCTTCTTAAAAATAACATTGAATCCCATTTTGGAAAAAACAATCTACATATAGACTTTCATTCCCCCTTTCTACGCACCCTACCAATCTTCTCTGCAGTGTGCATGATCTAGGAACCTTCTATTTCTGCTTGGCTATTTCCAGGGTTTGTATCTTTTGGAGGGACTTTCTGTATCTCTTAGAGACTTGCGCTCACTCCTTAAACTTTGGATGCTAATATGATTATTGTTAATCAACAGATTCAAAAAGTCACATTCACCACACAACTCTTTCTAGGCCTGTGATTCAGAGGCCACTGAACTGTGTGACAATAATGAAGTATGAAATGCCAAGATGGTGATGATGTCAACATCAGCAAACCAGAGCCATAGTTTGATGAGGAGCTGTTTCCAGCAGGTGCTATGCTAGGTGCAATTTGAGCTTCATAACCACCCTGGCTAGGAAGGTAGATGTATATTATATCCTGTTTTACAGATGAGGAAATTGGTCAATGGTCATGCTGACAGTGCACAAAACCAGGATTCAGGAACAGGTTTTTCGAAATCAAAGCTCACACTCTCCACCCCAGCATCTCCCCCTTCTGTATGCAACATTCATTTCTCAGTTCTTTTCAAATACTGTGGAAATCCTCGCTTTAATCGACCGAACATGGCTGCTGTGTCTACCAGAAAGTCGGATGGTTTTTCCCAAATTCTCATTCTCTCCAACTTATAAACTAAAAAGAAGCATCAAGTTCATAACCAGCTCAATAAAAACCATCCCAGAAATAAAAGATTGCATTTATTACATGGCTGTGCTAATGCTATTGATTTTCCCTCGCACCATTTCCCTTTTCTTTGCTCTCTTTATAGACCACTAGCAGCAGGAAAGTTCACCATTAACCCCACAGACAGCACTAATAGATCACCGCGCTGCCACTCTCACCCTCTTCTGCCAGGCTGCAGCCCAGCTTGCCACCTATCGGTCACGAGGCCCCCTACTGGAGACAGCAGACTCGTTACGGGGAGCTCCTCAACAGGCTACTGTTGGCTTGCAACCCTGATAGGAAAGTTACCTTCAATTTTCTAATGTCCCCAGCAATACGCTGTATTACACTTTGGTTCCATGGGTCAGTTCTGCCCCAACCATCGCCCCTAAATCTCAGTGACAGACAATGTGCATTGAGCAGTTCCAGATTCCAATTCTCAATTCTTCAATCGATCAATCAACCAATAGAGGTCAGTTCACGCACGGCCTCTGTGCTTATCACCTCGTTAAGGAGCTGCGCCGAGCACGGTGCAGCGCCGAGGCTGGAGCCGAGCACAGGAGCGCCGCTGCAAGCCTCCCCGAGCACTGACCCAGAGGCCGATGCGGGCGGGCGGGGGGAGAGTCCTGCGGAGGAGCTTAAGTGGGCTTGAGGGAGGCTCCAAATGCCACCAGCACACACGGCCATCCCGCTTTCCCTTCCGTCTGCCTGCCTTTCTTTCCACCCCGACACCCCTTACTTAAGCTTCTCAGTCGACCCTTTGCAGGGGAATTTCTCCACCAATCCCAGCAATTTTTTCATGGTTGAGTCATTTCCCTCCAGTTTCAACGCCTTCCCCCAAGACTGTGACTTAATCACAACCAAGTCTGCACTGGATTCCCGGGGCGGCCAGGCGTACATGAGCACACAGGTACACCTCCGTGGAGGCGCAGGTCCACCATTCCACAGCTGGCAGCCACGGCCACGTGGGCATTTGATGGTGGTAAAAGGACACAGAGGAAAGGTCTCTGTGGCAGCGGATGGAAGCGTGCTCTACGCGGGCTATTTGCAAACCAGAGGCTGCAGTGATTTTTCCCTCCCCCGGGTAAGTGAGGGGGAGGCTGCCAAGACCATCCGCCACAGGCACCAGCCGTGCAGGGCAGGCCCCCTGCACAGGGCCTTAGCAGAGCCCGTGGCCCCCGAGGCAAGGGCGCCTCCCGTACCTCTTATGCTTGAAAACTTCCACATGGTACCAACAGAGACAGAAATAACTGGGGCAACAGAAACAATGGGAGAACTCTCTGACTCTTTATGGACCTTGTTTTAAGGAAGGAATTTTGAGCAGGTGCTGAGAGAAAGACTGAGAACCCTATGTTGTGTGTACCAGAGTTTTGTGATAAGAAACTCATTCATCGGCCCGGTATGGTCTGGAACAGACCAGGGAGGAGGGAGCCTGGCAGAGAACAGAGGAAGCGTCAGCAGGAGGCAAGAACTGCTGGGCCCGACCAGGCCCAGAACAGAGCTAGCCCCAGGGACCCCGCTTTCTCAGGGGCTACGAGAACTTCGGACTCACAGTGGGGCTCTCTTGGGCATCACATGTAGTTGACCAGAATGCATTTTGTGCTTGAGTTTGCTTCTAGTAAGTTTTATATGTTTCTGTGTCATTGAGAGAATTTGGCCTTTTCCACTCATCTTGGAATTCAGAGGTGGAAAATGCAATTCAAGCATTAAATGCTGGGGGCCAGGGTAGGAAAGACAAATCATCAGCAGGCTCCAAAGCACGGTGCTTGGCTGAGCCCAGCTGGGTGTGCAGAGCATCACCCCATCAGCCAGCTCTGTGTAAGGCACCATCTGGGGCTGTGAACCTGCAGATGCAAAAACCACAGTCTCCATTTTCATGGTTCTCACCCTTGAAGTTGTCCTCGGTGAAGCCGCGAGGCCGGAGAGAGCTATAAAAATGTAGAAAACAATTCACACGGCATAGGCTGAGTGCCAAATAAATCATGCAGGCCTTCACTGCTGTCAAGTTCACAGGCGGCACAGTGTGGCCCAGGGTGGTCAGGGAAGACTTCAGAGAGAAGCTGGGCCCTAAATGATGGAGAAACCTCTGCTGGTGAGAAGGCAGCCACTCACCACACAGTTCAGTCCCACAGAAGCTCCGTAAGAGAAGGGATATTAATCTGCTTTGCTCAGGGAGGTAACCCCAGCACATAGTAGTCACTCAGTAAATATTTATTACATGAATGGATGAAATAATATTTACTGAGCTCCTACTATGCACCAGGCATTGGAGTTATAAAGATAAATAAGAATCTTTGTCTCAAATAGCTTCTAGTTCAGTGGGAGAGAAAGAAGAGTAAACAAATTAATTACTTCAATTTGGAGTGTTAGGTGTTATCATGATGCTGTGCTCAGGATGTGCTTACCCTCCAGGCCTGGGAATATTTATCTAGTTTGTCTGTTATGTCCTATATTGAGACTAGAAGACACAGAGACTCTTAACATTCAAACTACGTGAGTGAAAGCATGAGGAGTTCAGTTCTAGTGCAGAGCTTTTAGGCAATGCAGGTCTAAAGCATTAAAAACAAGAGCCTACCATCTCACCCCACAGTTCTCCTAGGGATTTATCCCAGGGTTTTAAAGATTAAAGATATGCACATCAAATTAGCTTTAAGGTTACTGATTACAACTATTTGTGGCAGCAAATAAAAAAAGAAAAGTAAAAGCCCAACAACACAATATTGGTTAAACCATTCAATGAAATACAATGCACCCTAACCACAATATTTACTGTCAGGAATATGTCTCCACACACAGTTACATGTAAATGTAAGATTCAAAAGAAAATGCACACAGTAAGATCCATTTTGCACAAACACATATTTTCCTTGAGAAAAGTCTGAAAAAAATGTACTCAAGAAAGGTAAAGTGACTGTGAGTACTGAAATTAAAGTTGTTTTTTTAACTCAATTGTATCTCATCCAGAATGATCATGCATTACTTTTGCATAAGAAAAAATAACAAGCAATGCCTGCTGCCCGATACATACTCTGAACAAACACTACAAACTAAACTAGCTCTCTGGCTCTCGTCAAGCAATTGAAAACACCATGGCATTCAGGGCCATCTTCCTGGGGGATAATCCTGCCACAGGTATTACCCACCACAGCCTGCCCCAACCCTTGACCAGTTGTGGATTTGGCACTGCACTCCACTATTTATTTTAAAGTCTTTTCTAAGACTAACACCTGGCAGGTTAGATCCCTAACACGCAGACTACCTCGACCATGTCTCTTCTCCATCTCTTCTTAAAGAACTTACCCTCTCGCTACTTCAAGCTCAAGTGACCTCATTATAAAACACAAGGCTCTAGAAACTCCCAAGTTTATTTATTATTTATTGATGATCTCTGGAAAGGACATGTGCAGGAGCAAATTCTCTCTCCGGCTGCCTTGAGTAATTTGACAGCAAAGAGATTACCTCCAGGAGGGTAGAGGAAAACATGCTGGGGGACAAGACAATAATGAAAACCTGTATGCCAAATAATGGCCAGAGTCGCCATTTTTCTCCTTAATATTTGCTAAGGCTGAACCAGATGGGCTTGTTTTATGACGGAATCCTAAAGAAGCCGCTTGCTGACAGGCCTGCCCATCAGCCGGAGTGTGGGAGGCAGGCGCTGACATCCATCGGCTGTTCAAATGACCTGCCACTCACATCCCAAGGCAGGCCGTGCCTTCCAAGCTATTTTTGCATTTTGATAACTCGCTTTTTGCTGCTCTGACTGTAGGTGCACTGCTCCTTGTTGTGGGTGGCTGAAAGGAGGAAAGCCAGTGACCAGAGCCCGAGTTTGTCAAAAATCACCCGGGGAAGTCTGGAGGGAGCACAATGATTAGTGACAACAAGCACAAGGCAGGGAGTGAGGGGGTAACTGCAGGGAGGGAGAAGTTGGTGACCCTCCTAGTCCTCCTCACTGTTCCCATCCCTGCTGACAACGAAATGCAGAGGAGGTGGGCCCACAGCTGAGCTTTGGAACTGGAAAGAGCTGGTTTGACCAGACCACCTCCTTCTTACCGCCTGCACAATTCCAGCTCATGCATAATAGCTGTGCGACAGCAGGTGAGAACTTTAACCTCAATTTCTTCATCTGTGAAATGGAGAAACGGACATGGCCTGAGCCCGGAGGGTATAAGGAACTGAGATAATGAGGAGGGAGCTCCTTCCACGGGGTCAAGAGTGATAAATGGCACGGTGTTTCTGTTTTGATATAAGAATAATAGTATTTAAGGTGAAATCTATTATCAAAAGATAAGTCCCCCAAATCCACCATTTATTTGAAAGTTAAGAAATACACTTATAAAAAACCCAGGAGTCAAAAGAGGAATCATAAACAGAAAATATTTTGAATTCAATGATATAAGAAATATACACATCACAATGTGCAGGATTCAGCTGAAGAAGTACTTAGAAGAAAATGCACAGCCTTAAGTGAAGAAAAAGCAAACATTAATGAGCTAAAACACTTACCTTCCTTAACTGCAAAAAGAAGAGGAAAATGAACCCAAAGAAATAGAAGAAAGAAATAGTAAAGAATAGAGCCAATACTAATAAAATGATAAGCGTAATTTAGAAAAGGTCAAGAAAGCCAGAAGCAAGTTCTTTGAGAAAGCTAATAAAAATGATAAACTCTGGTGCGGCTGATAAAGAGGAGAGGAGGATACACCAAGGATCAGGATCACGCGTGGAGGCGTCTGGGCGGCACAGCTGATGCTCCCAGAGTTGGCCACTGCTTCAGGATGCTGAAAACACAAGGGAAGGACCAGAGTGTCCCTGCAAAGCACTGGAAAGGGACTGGGGGCAGTGAAATAGAGCGGAGTTTGCATCCCATCTCTCCAACTAAGTAGATGTGCGATCTTGTGCAAATGGCTTAAATTCCCTGTGACTCTACTGCCTCATCTGTAAAATGGAAATAATAATAGTACCTCCCTCATAAGGCTGTCCTGAGCATTAAAAGAGATTGTACAGAGCACATGTTCACGTGCATTGAGTACTACTGTGGGTATTATTATTTTTACACCTCAATGAACATAGCTGAAAATGCCAGTGTGGGCAGGGAGGCAGAGCTGCACTCCTGTGGACAGGCCCAGCCAACCGGGCATCCCTCATCTGTCCAATTGCTTCAGCAGTCATTTATGAAGCACCTCCTACATGCCAAGAACAGCGACCATTTGCATCCATATTATGGAGAGCTGCCCAGAAGGGAGGGGCACCTTCAGTCAGTGCCCAGGCCAGTGCACACTGCAGACCAGGTCTCCTGTCCCACAGCATCATGGGCAGGGGATAGGCAAAGTGAGCAAGTATCTCTCTGATACCAAAGTGCCAAAGAAGACAAAAAAGGGATGCTAATAGCCTTGAGCAGAAGTGCGTAAGCTTTCGAAAGTACACATTTTCCCTGGGGAAAATCAAAGGTCAGATTGCAGGTAGAAATGACAACAGCAGCACATTATAGTTTTGAGCTCAGTTTTTATGCCAAGGGCTTTGGGGGCCAGTGCTCCCAGGGCCAGAAACAGAGGAGGACCACTTGGCTGACCAGTCACCACCCCGACAACAGGTCCAGTGTGTGGGCCTCCTCTCCCAAGGGCACACCCCTATGCCTTCCCACCACCTCTGCAGAGCCAACCTGCTTGCCACAGGGGCCTGGTGGGAGTGGACTGAGTTCAGACCTTTTCAGGCAAGTTCTGCCAGGCCCAAGGATCATAAATCAAAGACATGGAAATAACGAGTGAGAAACAGAGCCCTTGGCTCCCCTCGAAATGCCAGCCACTTTCTGTGGGCTGTAAATAACCACAGCGAGACCCAGAGAAGGGCATGAACACACCTGATACAAGGACTTCACGTGCTCGAATGCTCTCTGCCAACTACTCAACATACACTCAGCTACTCAACAGGGCTCTGTCATCCAGATCTTTAAGGGAGCCTTGACGCACTTGTCCCCAACCCTCACTGCCCCTGGCCACTGCCCTAGAGGACCCTGCTGCAGGAGGTTCTGGGTGGTACCACGAATGAGGAGCAGGGGCCAATTAGGTCTGGCAGACAGAGGTGGGTGGGTGCCCCTGATGCTCACCATTCTGCAAGGCCCCAGTCGGTCAGTGGGTAAGTGGCTGAGCCCAGATCTGAACCCATGTTATCTTGGTTCTGAAGTTCAGGCACATTTTCAGCAGGCGCACCAAAAGCCCTCCCAGGAAATGGCTCCTGTGACTATGACTTTGGAGTTGGGACTACTTTCTCTGTCTCCAACCCACTTCTTCCAACACCTTTTCTGTCACTTTCAAGTTTCGCCAGATTACAGTGAGCCTGGTAGTCAGCATCTCAGACTGTGGATTCTGCATTTTCATTCTGACAGTATCTCCTAGGTACGTGAGTAAAAGCCAGGTTTTGGATCATCTGCATGACCCTCTTTGAACTAAGCTGCAGCCCCGTCATTTTTGTTTACCATGAGTCACTGCAAATGAAGATCAAACAACATCCAGGCAGTCTGCGGAAATAAAGATTTCAAAGTATTGTATTTTGCCATGTACGATGCATACCTTTTTGCCCAAATCTGTAAGGGAAAAATAAGGATGCACATTATATATGGATATGGCTAATTCTGTATCTATATAAATGTTTTTAAGTCTTTTATTTATGCTTACAAGTTAAAGTGTAACTCTAGAAATCAATAACAATATCCTTATGTGAAATACCCTGGAATACAATAATTGTTTTTTATATATAAAAAAGATTTTATACACAAAATATCTTATATCTTCCATCTGTTCTTATGATTTATATTTATTTGTTACATAAAATTTCTTGTACCATAATATGTTAAAAAATAAATGCTAAAATTCCTTTATAATACAAAAAACAAGTATCTAAATATAAACAAATAAAAAATTGAATTAAAAAATTAAAACAAAAGATTTTTTCCCTGAAAGTTCAAGACAAAAACATAGGTGTATATTATACTTGTACACAGGAGTGCATTATACATGGCAAAATATGATAATTTGAAAGGAAGGTGAGGAGGGAAATTAACTCCTCTGGGTGGAACAGGCAAGAAATGGAACTCAAACCATGGTCCCACAGTATTTTGTACCTGTGCACACACAGCATCCCTCCTTTGTTAGCAGAAAGCCTGTCAATAAATACCCAAGGAAGAATGGTGCTGGTCTCAGTTCCAGTGATAATTACATTAAATACTATTTGACACACATTTCAATAAGCCACAATACTAACATTATCTCTAAATAAACTGGGTAGCATCATAGTATTATCAATGACAGCTCATTAATATTGGCACTTGAAGGTTTTGATTAATCATGGATCTGAATACCCTGAACCAATAAGAAAAGCCTAAATGCATTAATATAATTTCCAAAGCCTATCCCCATAAGCAGGCTTTCTTTTCATTAGTGTGATTGAACTGAAAGTATAGATTTTATATATAAATTTGAATCTGTGTCTATAAACTCTGCTTTTAATAAAATATCCACCCTTTAGTTTCAGCAGAATATATCTTGAATCTTGTTAACGTGAATTTTATTGGTTTTGTATTTGTGTATAATTTATAGATTTGTTTTTATTTATAGAATTGTAAGACCTATCAACCTATGATATTTACACTTAGTTCTACATTTCCACATTTCAGAAGAATATTACAATAAAATGATTAAATTCAACACAGAAGATTTCTGAGAATTTCTTTTCCCCTTAACTGTAATCAATACATTACTCAAGTTTGAGAAACGCTGCCACATGAAACCTTAATGATGGGTATTAGGTTATTTCCTGTAATTTTACTAAGACAAACTATGTGCAATTAATCTCCTTTTCCAAGTATCTGTGTGTTTGAGTGGACCTGTAGGATAAACATCTAAATATGGCAACATTGGGTCAAAGTGCAGATAAATTTACACTGTTCATAAATATAGTCAAATTACTCTCCAGTGAGTATGCAATTAGTCCTTCCAAAATATGTATGCAAATGTCTCTTTCCACACACCCTTGACACTTTTTATATCTTTGCCAATCTGTTAATCTGACAGGAAAAATTAAAGTATATCAGAGATGTTTTAATTTACACTTCTTTGATCAAGAGAAGAATGAGCTCTTTTCCATGTTTTTCCATATGTTTATTTGAGATTTTTTATTTCTTTACTGTGTATTATAAGCTGCCTATTGATGATCTTTGCTGATATTCTATTAGTTTTATTATTTCATTGATTTGTTGGCACTCCTCGCATACAATCTCTGTCTCTCATGTTGAGGATACTTTGTCTTGTTTTCATGAGTTTTTTGGCTTTGCTATAGTAAATTTACTAGGTAGGCTTTAATTTTTTTTAAGTCAATACATCAGCTTCTTTCCTTTGTAGGTTTTGCTTTCTTTTAGCCTTTTTATAATTACATTGATTGCTATTAAATATTGTATTCATCTAGAAGTTCTTTCAGATAAGGCATCAGCAAAGTATTGAGATTACTTTTCCTTTTTCTAGATATCAATGTAGTTTATTGAATAGTCCATCTTTCCCTGCTGATTTGAGATGTCATCTTATCATATGCTAGATATAGGTTCTCCCAATATTTAGACCTTTTTCTTCTCTCTTCTGTTGTATTGAACAATTTTCTATTATTGCACCAATACCAAACTGATTTAAGTAGTGTGTATTTATTAAACATTTTGAAATTTGGTAAAGTTAGTCTGACTGTATCAATCTTTCCTTATGGTTTTTTTTTGTGAATATTTTTATGTGTTTAATTTTCTGGGTCAGAAGTTTGCAAACTTTTTCTTAAAGAGATAGATAGTAAATATTTTAGACTTTGTGTAGGCCACATAGTCTCTGTAGTAACTACTCAACTCTGCCTTTGTAGCTGCAGAGGAGCCAATGGCCATAAGTAAACACATTGGTGTGGTTGTGTTCCCATAAAACTTTATTTACAAAAACAGCAGTGGGCTGGATTTGGGTAAGCCACAGTTTGCCAACCTATGTTTTTAGCATCATTTATGAAAGTTCTCCCACCTAAACAACCAAACCACTTTTGAACTATTGGCTGGATTGTTTAGGAAATTTAATGATTAATAGTGGGAAAATTTATACTTTTAAATGCAGACTCTTACCATCCAAGAACATATTCTTTCTTTCCACTTATTTATAGCTTCATGTTTGCTTCTCAACAAGATTTTGAAGTCTTCCTCAAAGATCTTGTACACTTCTTATTTAGTGTGTGGTAGTTTATCCATTGTTGTCATTGTTCATTTATTACTGAACATGAAACTGTTTGCTCCCATCAACTTCTGTTCAACCCACAGTTCAACCCAGTAGTGTAATGCAAGGCTTATAACCAGATATATCGACTTTTTGGAGACTGATGGAGAAATCCCATAGGACTTACTCTCTCTGAAATTGTATGTAACATTTATAAGGAAATATATTTTCCTGGGAAGAGAGTCTATAGCTTTCACCAGTATCTCAAGATTACCATCCATTTCCCCACCTCAAATATGAGATCCCCTGACTTAAGGTGGGAAAAGTCCAGGACTTTGACATTGGAATAAAATGCAAATATAGGTGACCAGCAACATAATAACTATGGGGCCAGGGAAAGTGAGAACCACTGACCTGCCCTGTCCATCTGAGAGTAGGAGTAATAGCCAGGTTTATGGAGCAAAGTCATAGCCTGGAGTGATAGCCAGATCTATGGAGTGCTTTCCCACTGTTGTCCATCTAGGCAGTGCCCTCATCCAACTTTCCTTGACTTTCACACTAAGGTAGCCTCTTATCAGAGGCTCTCTACATGATGACTAATCTTGCCTCCTTCCTTCGGAGCCTTGTTCTACCTAACTGCCTACTGGGATCATAGATTGTTTGTTGCCAACTTCTCCCTAAATCACTGCTAGGACCCTCTCCTGGCCCTCTGCTGGCCCTCTAGTCCTATCTTTGTGGAGAAAGGTAGAGAGAGAGCACAGACTAAATGGTCCAACCCAAGTTCAGATCTTGCTTTTGCCCATGTGTGCTATAAGGCCAAGATGTGAAGTTCTCTGACCTCAGCTTTCTTATGGTAAAGGTAAACATGCGTTCTTCCCTAGTATGACTATAGGGACTAAAAGAGATAATGCATAGAGCTGAAAGCCACTCTTATGAGATGGGGCTTGTTATTCATCAGCGGGATGATCATAACTCACCACTCATACAGCCAGCTGGCATCAACCGGACTCAGCCTCTGCCTGTGAAACTTACAAGAACTCTACGAACTCCACCCTTCCCACCACCTGCTTTCTGAGGGAGTCTCAGTAGTCTGCAAGTAGGATAGATCTACCATGGCTTCATGTCTCAGTGTCACACTGTCCCCAGGAGGCCCCCACGGGCATCACTCCCAGTGAGTGGGGGAGCTGACTGTCCTCACATTGAAAAGATGTGGATGGAAATGAAAATGAGTATAGGACAATGCTGAGATCCAGGATTGGATCTTAGGCAAGATTTAAACTTGAGTTTTCTTCTTGGAAGAGGAATACTCTCTGTCACCTCCCAAGCCATGGTTTTGCTGTCAGCAAGACAAGGATAAAAATATAAGGGTAGTTAAATGTTATTGGACACCCACTACATGGCAGGAGACAATTCCTCCCCCAGCCCCTATAATAGAAATTCTATTACCATCACAGAGACACATAGTGGTTAAGTCACATGCTTAAAGTGGCAGAAATGAAATTTGAACCAGTCAATATGATTTTAGAACCTAGGGTCTCAATTGCTGCCATCCATATGCTGATCTCATGAAGTGCTTTAAATCACATATAATTCACACACAAATTCAGGTCCATAGTAGATGTTCAATAAATGAGGTAGAAATTGGCCTTTGTACCAGAAATTGACCTCTTACCACTGAGCATCACATTAGTAATTGGCCACATCTTCAGATACTGGCCAGGCCACACCATCGAGAACTAGACATCCCATCAGAAATTGATCACCCATCAGATGATTCAAAAGGGTCATGCTCCACCTAATGCCTGCCTGGAAGTGAACTGTCACAAGGCAGACTTCAATTCAATACACAGATACTGTTCTTCAGTGGCAAGAGAAACAAAGCACATTATTCTCAAATGCATCTAAAATCCAAGTACTCAGGGATTCTTAAATTCCACCTGAAAGGGAAGAAGAGGGTAAAGGCATAAACTCGAGAAAAAGTCCATATGGAACCATAGGGTGGTCTACCAAGTGCCAGGCCCTGGGCCAAGAACCTCGAGGCATAAGTCTGCCTGGGTCTTAACCCTGAAAGGGTTCCTTGGGTCTATTTACAGATGAAGATCCGGAGGCCCAGAGAGGTTAAGTGAATGGTTGGCATTCCTAGAGCCTATAAGAGGTGGGCCTGGCATGAAGAGCAGTTGGCTCCAGGACCATTTCACCAAATTTCAGTGCCACCCTCTACCTGGCTGAAATGAGTCCCCACAGAAAGAGTGGCACTTGCCCAGGACAAAGCCTGCCTCCTGTGTAACTACACCAGGCTGGCCCTGTTCAGGACCAGATCCTTTGCCTTTAAACCATCTCCCAAGGAGTATCTGGGTGTAACTGTCTGCCACTGCCATGAACTTGGGAGTCCTAGAGAAACAGAGCTGCATTCTCAGGCCCAGCACAGAACCTGGAAGAGAACCAAATGAGTTTCATATGAACAATGTCAGGACTCCACAAACATAATCTCGGCCAAGAAGGCAGAGCCTTTGTGTCAACCAGAGAGAAGGTAACCTAATGCACATCACTATTTTTTTATCCTTTTTAGGAAGACAAGGTGAGGAGACTGATGATTTCAAGAACTCCACTACCTGAAGCCAACATTGAAACAATGGAGACAACCCCATTTCTTTCAGGAAAGTGCCCTTCCTACAATGGTCACCCCCAGGGTAGCCCTTGTGATCACAGTGGGGGACATTGCCTGCAATCCTGGCATTTAATCATCATATACTCAAATTTCCATTCACACACCACCTCCTTATTATGATTGCTGGGAAATCACTTAACCTTCCTGAGACTCCATCTTTTCCTCTCTAAATTGAGCATAATGCTTATTTTCTTGGACTTCCTGGAGGTTTAAATAAGATCATTCATGTAATGTGCTTGGCACAAAGTGGACACTGGGTGTGGCAGCTCCCTCCTCAGGACTGAGGAGGCATTGACTTAGGACCGCAGAGACAGGGAAGTTATTTGTTGAACTGTGGGAAGTAGAGGAAGGCTGTGCAATCATGGCATCAATGGAGCTGGATAACTGAACAAGAATGAGATAGCTGCAGAGAATAGCAGTAACCATTCTAAAAACAAAAATTGAAAGAGGTAAGGAACCCAAAGCTGTTCAGCCCCAATTGTGTGCTGGCATTATGCTGTGAACTTTTATATATGATCTTCAGAACGGCCCTCCACGTAGACCACAGTGTCTCTGGTGTGGAGAGGGGAAGACCAAGCCCCGGCGAGCTTGTGTGACATCACCACATTCCTCTCTGAGCTAGTGAGATGCCTTCCCCATTTTCTCAACAATACCTTGTAGAATCTACCATGGAGTCACATAGACTAGGGGTGCAGAAAGGGTTGTGGGTCCAACCCCTCTTCCCTCGAGATTGATGAAATCCACTCTAGGCATTTCTTGCTCTGATTAAAACACACTGATGATAAAATTCCAAACTCCTTGACATGGAAATGTGCATGATAGGAGTACTGCTGACAACTGGTCCAGGGTGATCGGCACAGAAAGGGACAGAACAGCGATGCACAGTCTAGCTCCATGCCATCGTTTCTCGACTCCTGAGCACCTGTGAGTGTCTGTTACTGAAGGATAATACTCTTTAAGCATTGGAAGGGGACCTGGAAGTCATAGTTGTCATTGATGAATATAAGCCAACAACTTCCTGCTTTGGTTTAATTTGCCAGGAGCCCAAATAGAGGGAGTCTCCCCCAAAGTGGCAAGGCTGTAAGATGGAAAGAGCCTGTCTTGACAACCACCCACCAGCCTCTCCTGTTTGTGCCTGTTCCTTTTTGACAGAAACGTTCCCACACAAAAGGTTTGGTGCCTTCAGCCCTAACCACCTTCCTATGTAGACCTCCTTCCAGGAGAACATCTCCTAGAAGTCTGTCACACTTTTCCAAGTGAATGGAAAGCCACTAGTCCTCCTTCACAGGGTCATTTCCTCCCTTGGTGGCTTCTCTCATTATGGCATCAAACAAAAGTTTGGTGCCTGCAGACAGAATTTCAGCCCTCAGAGAAAGATGGAAGAGAGACCCTTAAAAAACCCCACCAAAGCAGAGGCCTGTGGAGCTTCCTAAAGAAGAAGAAGGTGGGAGGATGCTTCTTTGGCCCACATCTGCTCATGCAGACAGACAGGCTGTTGCTGGGCTCCCAGACAGCACTGTGGAAAACAGGATGGGACATTTCAGAAAAATAATCTTTCTGGGCTTGTGCCTTCCTGAAAAACCAAAGGATGGTAAGATGGAAAAGTCAAGGACCTTAAAAATCAAGGTATAAATCTCATCTCTGCCACTTGCTAGCTAAAAGACCATTGGCAAATAATTTAATTTCTTTAGTTACCTGTTCTGTGTAATAGGGGCAATAATACCTGCATGTCAGTAGGTGATGGTGAGTGTTGTATGGAACAGTGAATGTAAAATGAGCAGCAAGTGATGAGAACTTGATAACCATTAGTCCTCTTCTCTCTCTACTGCGGTTGAGCAAATCATCTCAGATTAATCCTTCCATGGGACACTAAAAGTAGCCAATTAAGCTCTAACACAACCATGCAGATTTCATTGCTCATTGGGTCTGGTGCCCCTCACTCCAAAGGCTGCATTTGCCAATGTTATCCTTTAAATGAATGAAGCAAAGCATGCTAATGCATTTAATGGCTCCTGGGAAATAGGCCTCTAAAATCCCAGGATCTTCTGACCTTCTGGTTCCAGAGACACTCCATGGAGAGTCTGGGGGGCCAGTTGCTGCTGGACCCAGAGGGAAAGTGCATCCCAGGACGTGTCCCCTAGCCTCAGCCCTCCTGTCATCCCCTCTCTGAGTAACACATTCAGGAAAAACCTGGTCTTGAACCTGAAGTTCTCAACACAATGCCTTTGCAGGAATCTACTTCTCGACCAGGACAAGGGCAGTCCTTACCTCAAGTTACTTGTACAAATTGCACTAGTAAAGTGATTAAGCTTTCCCAAACCCTTTTCAATGGGCAATCACAAACTCAACGGTGAGCAGGTGAAGAGGTGTCACCTCCCTGTACAACCATGAGGACAGAGACACACAGGGCTCCAACGGTCAGACCTGAGTCTCTAAGGCAAACACCATAGATTGTCTCCAAGTTTAATCTATCCCAGGCCCCGGTTCACCTCCCACACACCTGCTCTTGCCCTTGACTGCCTGCCTTCAGTTTGATGTCTCTGTGCCTTTGACCATGTCCTATTCATTGTCTTGCCCCAGTCACTCACCTGCTCCAGTAAAACCCTGTTTGAGCTTTCTCTGAAACTCATTTCATTTTTGATAATCCATTAAACATCATTTTAAAATTGCTTCTATGGCTGCTAGCCAAGTTAACTTTTTGAGTTAAATCTTATCGTATACGTTTTCTCAGAATGTCGTACCATCCAGGCTTCCCAATATCTCAGATTAGATTTGTATGTATTATCTTTTTGTAATTTGAATTGATCTATTCTGTATCCATAGTTTTACTTCTTTTTTCATCTTTAATCTTGTGTATTTGTGCTTTCTCCCTTATTTTCTTGATATATCTAAAAAGAGTATGTTCATTTTATTGGTTTCTTCAAAGAATCACTTTTAGATTCACTTTTAAATTCTAAAGTTTTTCTATTTTCTAATACATTAATTTCTACTATATCTATGCTTTATTGCCTCCTAATGTCCTCAGATTTCTCCTCTTTTAACTTTTTATGTTGAATGCCTTATTTATTTTCATTCTTCCTCATTGATTATGAAGCATTTCAGGCTATGGATTTGCTTCTAAGTACAGCTTTGGTCACATTCCATAAGTTTTGGTATACAGTGTTGCTCTATTAATAGCCTATAATTGTGGTTTTGATTTTCACTAGTACCCAAGTCATTTAAGAAAGCTCCATTTTTTCTTTCCATTTGATTAGGTTTTATTTTGCTTTGCTATTCACTCTAAGTGCTACAACATGCAGGGAAGACATTCTTATCCCACTTTCAGAGAGGAAGAACCAGCAGCATGGTGAGGTTAAGCCACCAGCCTAAAGCTTTAGACATAATTGCCAATGACACTAAAAAAGAAAATATCACAATCAAAACCTCTTGCATAAATAGATACCCCTGCCTCCAGATACTTATTCAGCAAAAGAGAATGCAGAATCGTTGACAGCCTTTTTGAGGGATGGGGAGGGAAGCAAAGGGTTTCAGCAGCGAGAGGCAGTGCCGTTAACAGTATATGCTATGAGGGCATGTCCCTGAGTACTCTGTTCCTCATTTATGCTTGTCCCCTGGGCAAGGTATCAGGTGGTGAATGGTCAGTGTTCCATCTTTCACACCAGGTCCAGAGCAGCAGGAGCAAATGCCCTGGAGGGCCTTTGTGCACCAGCACTCCAGATGCAAGAACACCACCCAGATGTTATGGGTAGGCTTGTCCAAATGGGGCCAGGGTCTATACTGCTCCCGATACATTATACTATGCATAATTGTGTTATTTAATCCCATGAAGTAGTTATCAACCTTTTGACAGATAAAGAAGTGGAGGCTCAGAAAGATTACAGAACTTACTCTGGGTCAGGTTGGTCGTGCAAGATGGCACCTCCTACAAAAAGGTGACAAGATATTGCAAGAGAAGGTGGGGGTGACTGAGACATTCCTATTTCAGGACAGGTTTGTGGAGGAACTCTTTTAAGATGAACCTGGGGAGTTCTGCCAGGGTTGTGAACCACTGTTAACATATTTAACTTTAGGTGATTTATTTCCAACACTCTTTTCCTATACACTGCTTACTATCTAACATGAGGGGCCATTTTTCCCAGCCCTGGAGACTATCATGCATGGGAAAGGTTTCAGGATGCCTAGCACATGGCAGGTGCTCAATGAACACGGGGGTGGGGAGGTTCCTCTACTGCTTTCTCCATTTAGCTCAGGGCTCAAGCGGGGAGATGGTGGCCTGCCTCTGTCAGAGTCTAACACCAGTAAAGTGTCAGGGCTAGGGGAGCCCAGAAAGACCATCTGGCCCTGAGGTTCATGGATAGAATTCAAGGGGTACCTAAAATTTGCATGGGGAACACTTGTGTGTTATTTCCACTAATTTCACAGCAATTTAGGATTGTCTTCATTGTGCATGTAGGCAACAGATCACAGTGGTCCTAGCTATGGAACTAGGACTCGGGACTTTGTGACCAGTAAAAATCACAGGTGTTTGCATGGCACATTACAGTTATTGCAGACATCTCAAAATCTCATTTACACCTATCACTACTTCAGAATTAGGATAGGCAGTATACCCACAACTAGATTTTGCCACTTACTGTGTTAATAAATAAGCATATGTATTCCAATATCACAATTTATAAATATTTTGATGGTTATTTCAACATAATTAGTTTCCTTCACAGTCCAATGTATTTTATTTTACTGATTAAAAAACATTATTCTGAGAAGGGATTCATGTACTTCACCAGACTGCTGCAGAGTTCCCTGGTACAAAACTATGTGTAAAAACCCTGGTCATAGGTGAGGAAATAGTCCTGGAGAGGAGAGGTGATCCATCTAGGGTCACACAGCAGAGTGGGGACCAGAACCCAAGCCTTCCAACCCTAACTTCAGAGGACGATCTTACAAAAAGGTGTTAAGGGGGTGCAGGTAGTGAGCATGCAGCTTGGTCAAATAATGACTCATGACAGCTGTGGGAGCAGGGGTGCATCTCAACGAAGGAGGGACAAGGGAAAATGGGAAGCCAGCACACACACTCCGCAGCCCTGCACGTGTAGCCAGGGAGGCCTTCAGAGCAGCAATTACAAGTATTTATTACTTGTTTTTCCTGAAGTCTGCTTACATGGAACCAAGTAATAGATTAAATGATCCCTCAGTGGCCATGTGAGGGGGTGGTGCAGCTCAATTTGTCTTTACAGTTAAAACTCACACCATGTACGTGTGTTCTTTATAACTGTAGTTTAGCAGTTTAGGGAGATAACACAATCCCTCTGTACAATACATATCTCACAAGGGAGGGCATGCTTGCCTGTAGTACAGGAGTCCTTCAACTTGGAGAACAGTCCTTTTCCCTGCTACCTAAGACTTACTGAGATCAGTGATTGTAACTGGAGAGAAGGCATTTCTCAGAGGAGGATGGTGACATGTTTAGGGAGGACTGACATCTTTGCACTAGCATTTTGCAAACTGAAAGCCTGGGACCCCTTGCACCCACGACCATTCTCCTGGCCTTCACTGAATGCCTGCCTCAATTTCACTCATGCTGAGCCCTTGCTTAGAATTCCTTCTCTACATAAGTCGTTGTCACCACCATCATGTAATAATTATGACAACAACAGCAACAACAATGTAGCAATTTCTGCAGCTTAGGGACTGCTAGCAGGCAGGAACTCCCAGTCTAAAAGGAGGCTGCTGCATAAACAACCATTTTAAATACTGTGAGATCAACAACAGGAGAGGTGAGCACATGCATCTGGAGCATTTCATCAAGTCTCGAAGAAGTACAGGAGTGAAAGGAGCTCCAGGCTGAGAGAACAGCCCATGCAAAGGCACGGTGGCAGGAAACAGGATGGCCCATTCAGGCCTCAGCAGGGCTTTCTATCTGCCAGGTGATGCAACTGTGTGGAGTCCCTGTGGTCTGAATGGGATTTCTTGGAGAGGTTAACTTACTTCTGGTCTTACAGCCTGGTAGGCATTTTGATAGGACAGGAAACATGAAGACAGTATTCTTGGAGGCAGTTTTGGCCCAGCAGAGTGATAAAGGGGGCTTCCCACCTCCAGCTCTTGAACAACACCTGTGCAGACCTGGAGAGAAGCCGGGCTGGTGGGGATGGGGGGCAGTGCAAGGGCAAGTTCCTATGTGCTGTCCATAGGAACGGAACCCCCCAGGGGGCAATTCCGAGAGCTCTACTTTCAGGAAAGTCAGGAACAGCCAAGTCTCTGCAGTGCCCCGCTGTTAGGTGGAGCTTTTCTTTTCATCCCCACATGTTACAGAGCCTGGAGGCTGCAGGGATTTGTGGGTTTGTGTTAGCAATTGACTAAGGCTCCAAATAAAGGAAACTGGCCATTCACATGCATTTTTCTGCCGGCCTTTAATTCCTCTCCTTTGAAGGTTGACCTTATCACATTGATTGCCAAACAGAATTGGATCCAAGAAAGCTCACTTTGAGAAAATGATCAGTTACTATTTCCATGTGACTTGAGAGGTTAGAGGGTTTGTTTCTTGGTGGGGGGGAAGCTTTGGGGACTCTTGCTTCTTGGCCCCCAGATGGAATGAGGGGTGTCTCCCCCTGTTCTCCACTGCTCAGGGCTACCCTCTGCCAGAGCACTGATCCTGTGTCCAGTCATGGTGTGTTTATTCTTCTGTCTCCCTCTCCAGGCTGGGAAGCACTGAGTTCAGGGGTCACAATTCATCCTCTTTCAGGTTTCTTTGGCTTGGCCCAGACCTGGTCCTCAGAAATGCTCAGGAAATGTTGAATAAATGACAGGAATGACAGTTTCATTGCACACTCACAGAACTCAGTATTTACGTCTATGAAGCCCCATGTTGCCCTGTGTTCCTACTACCTGATAATACCAGTTACCCAGGTCAACCACAGGCCTTGTTACTTTGGATCCCACATAGCCCACTGGGGATTGGGGGGTGACCTTGATGGGCTCACTCTAACAGCCAGATGCAGGACCCTCCTCTGTGTAAGGCATTCATTATGCCCTTCTACGTTAGTCACCCATCTGGTCCTGCCATTGTGGGGCTCAGGTCACTCAGACAGCCAGGGAGTGGCAGAGCTGTGCTCCCCTGAGCTTTCACATGTTTGAGAAAGCCCAAGATACCCTTGCCTTTGCACAGTTCATTTGTAATAAGACTTGGGGGATTACATCAAGGCAGTTCCTTGACAACTTTGCAAGTTGGCAGTGGGGCAGCCTTGGTTATAGTCATGGGATGCCTTCATCCCCTGACCCCCACATCCCAATCACCAGGGATAACACACCTGACCCTCACTGCCAAGTTTATTCTACTTTACCTAGAAGACTAGCCTTTCAGCTCTCACAACAGTACCTGTGTTATCCCCTTGGAGCCAGGCTATTGACACAAATATGGCAGAATAATATAAAAATGAATGATAATGCCCCTTTAAGGAATTCTTCCTTTATGCCAAGACTCGCGCTGCATTATTTGTAAACATGTTAGTTCATTCTCCTAACATCACATGAAAGGGTCTCATTATCCTCATTTGACAGATGAGGAAACCGAGGCTTAAAAAGATGAAGCAGTTCATCAAAGGCCACAGAGCTGGGCAGTGGCAGGGCTCAGGTGTGACACCAGCTCCTCCTGAAGTCTGTGAGGGGATGTTATGCTTAACCCCGTTACTAAGCAAAACTACTCACATCCCTCCACATTATGAGTGAGCTCTTTTACATTACTAAGCAGCCCTAATTTTTGTTATTTAAATTTTGTGTTCTCAGTAAAATAACTGCTTCCACTGCTAATTGGGAAACCATAGATGGAGGATCCCTAGAAGCCATGGGGCATGGGGAAGCGGGAGGGGCGCAGCCAAGGAGCGACACTCAGCTACGTGCCCAGACCTCAGTCCGACCCTGAAAATGGGATGGTCACGTCCATCCTGCCGTGCTGACAGGGGGCCACCATGTGCACAGGACAGATAATGAGTATGCAACGGCCCGACGCATAGACCTGAGGAAGTGCTTCGGTGGGGTCTTGGAGTCCCCATGGGTCCTTACGTATCTCTTACTGGTGCCCTGCTCACGAGCACGCTTATCTCCACCAAGAGCATGCCTGTGTCCCAGTTCCCTGTCACATCACCCCGAATTGTCCACTCAGCACTGAACACGTGTTGTGGAGCACCTGTTATGTTCCGAGCCCAGTTCCAGGCCCTGGGGAGATGGCAGTGCACAGAGTGCCAAAGCACAGCCCTCGTGGAGCTGCCAGCCTTCTGGAAAGAAGAGCTGACATTCCTAGGGCACTCGCCATGGCCTCTTCCAGGGACTGGCTGTGTCTTTGCTCACCTGATCCTCCCCCACAAAACTCAGAGGTAGGAGCTAAGGAACCGGAGGTGTGGGAAGGTTGGGGAAGTTGCGCCAAGTCGCACAGGCAGGAAGCAGTGAAGCCAAGTTGGAACCAGGCTGTCTGGTGCCAGAGCTCACATGCACCATCACCCTCGACCGCTGCAGGTCCTTACCTGCTTCTCCTCTGCCACCAAACCCTTTTACCTTTTCCGCACCGTTTCGCCGGTCTTCTCCTGCTCTCTCTTCTCTACTGGCCCAGGCCCTCGCCCCAGCCTCCTGGGGGCCCAGCAGCCTCCTTCTGGCCTTCCTGCCTCTTCCTGTGTCTGCCTGGCTCCCACCTAGCCTCACTCACTTCCATGGGGCTCCCCACCCCAGCTGCATCCCAGATAACGTCTAGAGGTATCACCCTGGCTATTCAGGCCCCCACAGTCTGTTCTTACAGACATGTCTGCATTTCTCCCTCTGCTCACCAATGCTCAATTCTCAAAAACTATCCTCCAGGCCAGTGGGCTTAAAATTTTAGTGGGATCACTGGCTTTTTGAGAAGCTAATAAGAGGTACAGACCCTCCCTGCCCAGGAAAATAATCACGTGCAAGCTCTTCCCAAAGTTAGCAGACACCTTCTGGACTGTCCCAAGATATAACATCACCATGAAGCCCTCTGTTATAAACACACAAATCTTATTACTGTTTCTTAATTCCTCACACACACCAGGTGTCTCTCCAAACCCCTCTCAGCATGTGCTTGTGCCATCTCTTCCATCCATTACGCCTCCTCCCTTCTCACGTCCACCTAATGAAAGCCTAGTACCCATCAGAGCCCAGTTCCACTGTCACAAGGCCAGATAAGAGGTTTTTCTGGATGTTTTCACCCACAGCTGCTACCCACATGGAATTTTAATACTCCCCTCTCTGAAATTGGGGACTACATCGCATTTCCACTTTCCTAAACGGACCCCTTGAGAATGAGGGTGCTGCTTAGGTGTCTCACAACCTTTCACCTTCCCTAGCATAGAGCTCTGTACATAGCTGACATACAGTGTTCAGTTTTTGAAAACAAAACAAAACAAAACAAAAAAAAAAAAAACAAAAAAAAAAAACAACCCCAGAAGATTCCAGGATGCCACTGAAATGAACTTTCGATCATCCTTGTTTCACTAATAAGGCCCTGCAGAGGGTGAACTTCCAGTAAATTTCACCAGACACAAGTCTAGGAAAATTATCTCTTGCCTTTGGCCTTTGTTAGAAATATAAACATTTCATAACCTCTCATTACTGCAGTTCCTACTTGAACCTTTATTTCGTTAGTAATGGTAACCTAGTTTACAGGAATCTATGGCTTAGAAATAAGGTCAGATCCTGATAATTAGTTGTGATCCATATTTTGTATCCGATAATTAGCTCATAGCCACGGTGCTAATTGGGCCCTACATTTGGGGGAGGTGGCATATTTTAAGGAAGCAAGGTACTCGTCATGTGCTCTGATCTCTCTGCTTTGTCAAGAGGTTGTTAAACTGAGAACTATAACACAGGAGAAAAACGAACACATTTGCTCTGGAGGATGCAATTAAAACAGAGCGTAAATATCACTAATGAGGCGATTAACTTTTCTAGAAATATGCGTATGCAGAAAAGTCAATTCCTAGATGTAACATTTTCATGCTAAGAAATTCAGTTCGGTGGCATCAGTGACCAAAAGGACCTAGGAAGAAAAGATATCGCTATGGGCTGGGAGGGCGAGGAGGGCAGAGAGCGGCCCGCAGAGAAGCTCCCGTTTCCTCCCAGCCACGAAGCACGAGCTGTTACACGCGCTCCCAGCAGTGGCGGCTGCCTGTGTGCTGCTGGGAGCGATTCTTCCCGATAGGGCACCACTAACGGCATTAACTTAGGAGTCCGGGGCACTGGGTTCGAAGTTCAGAGCCAAGGATCACAGCTAAGTGGCCCGCCCTGGCCCACACCATCGCTCTGGGGCTCAGCTGCTTCATCTGGGAAATGCGGGTGACGCCTGCCCCGCGGGTTCTGAGGGTGACGTGAACGAACGCATGTCAAGTACCTGGGGTGGAGAAGAGCGTCTGGGGGGAATCACAAATGAAGCTGTCGAGTGGGGAGGGCAAGACAAGCCTCTCATCCCGGGAGGAGGCTCTGGCATCAGGGAGGATTCCAGAGCCCATCCTGCCCTCTGAGTTCAAGCCATGTGACCCTGGGTGGCAGTATCACGTGTTCAACCTCTATAATATGTCAGCATTTCACGAAAGTTTCCAAGGCACCCTTCTAGAAACCCAGCACTGCTCAAGGCTACAAAATAGTTCATTTTCCCCTCTAAGCATGTGTTACTAAGTAGCCTGAATTTTTCCAAACATGACCTATTCTCCCCTAATCTCAGTTTAGATCCGCCATCGTCAGTGCCCATAATTACACTGCATTTAAACAGGCCAAAGCATAGCCCATCAGGGCCCCCAGGTGTTACAAACATCCTCTCTCCTCTGTTTTGCAGTTCTCGCCCAGGAGCTGTTTCCCAATTCTTCCAACCCATGTCTGTGGGCACTGACCCAACCCAGGTGTTTCATGAGTCAAGTGAGGACACAGAGCACAGCCCTGTCCTCAGGAATATTGGGGTCCAGTGTGGGCGATAGACCAGAGACAGACAGGCCAACCGAGTGGGGCCTGGTCTTTGACAGCGAGGCACATCTAGGTGTACAGGGGATCATCTAACCTAGAGCAGAGGTTGGCAGGAGCGTTAGGGAAGGCTTCCCGGAGGAAGCAGTATTTGAGCTTGGTCATCCAATTCACCTTGTCAGCAGTGACTATTTATTGAGCACCAACTGTATACCATGCACTGTGCTGGATGCTAAGGCTGTACCAATGGATGTCACCATGACACTTCCTAAATCAAGAATCTACATGGCTCACTCTAGCCACTTACTCCGGAGTCCACCGTATACACTTCTGCCGCCCTGACGTGACTTCCCCAATGTGGCTTGACCTTGGTGAACAAACTACCTTTCCCCCAAAATGCCTCCTCCAGTCTAGACTCCTTCTCCCCACCCAAATGTAGCCCAAAGTCATTGGCATGCTCACGTTCAGCCTCTTCCCAGACCTTCCCTTTACATCGATGGCCAAGTGCCACTGTGCATATCTGCTCCTGATGGACCCGGCATGAGGAGTGCCTCTTGGTATCACTGACCCTCACCTTAGATCCCTATTCAGCTCCTGTGAGCATCCCTCCCTGCTTCCTTCTCTTATACCTTTGTGTTTCAAGGACAACTAGACACTGAGCAGACGGAGAGACCGATGAACTAGGCCCTGAAAATGAGACGCTTCCTCCTACTTGTTAGCACTTGTTGAAGATAAATGCTAAACCAAAGCACATTTTGTTTTCTTGTTCAAAGTGACAGAAGAAGGAAGGAATCATTTCTTGAGCATCTACTACATGCTAGGTGTTACCCTAAATGCTTAATTTTCATTCCTCTCGTACCCCTCTGCGAGCATTTTGATTCCTTGTTGTATGTGCAGAAACTGAGGCTGAATGGGGTTGGTTAAGTTTCCAGGGCCTCGCCGCTCTAAGCGGCAGAGCTGAGATTTAAACAGCACTGTGTGATTCTGAAATCTGAGCCCTTCTTCCTCCACCAAGCTTTTTGCTGAGAACATATGCCCCTTTTTACCTCCAAAGGCCTGCTTAAATGCTGCAATCTAGAAAGATAAACAAAACATGTTGGCTGTGTGACGGTGGCTCAACATCAGGTGTAACGCCTCTCCGGGAGGAGGCAGGCCCCTCCGAGTCAGGGGTGAAGCAAAGACAAGAGGGACAGGAAAATGGTTTCTGGACATGGCCCTCCACGTCAGGGAAGCCACAGATAGAAAGCCACAGGTGATGAAGAAGAATGAAATTCCGAAGGAAAAGAGGGTGGAAGTGGAGCTTTTACACATCACTGAGCTATCCTCCTATCTGGAGGGAAAACCCAACATTAATAAAACAGAAAACTTTCAACGAAACCAAAGCCAATTTTTCCATCGAGGTCAGAAACAGCCGTCCACAAACCTGCAGGCATTTCCCAGGTGTGTTCCAGAAATAGCTGTTTCCCTGAGAAGGTGGATGGAAATCAAATCGGGGAAACTAGTCCCTGTTCCCCATACGTGGGAGAGCTGCCTTTGTCCGGGGGAGACAGAGCAGGAGTAGCACCTCTAATCACACTGGCTTTCTGGTTTCTTCCTTGATGCCCTGCTCTGCCTGCCAGCCCAGCCCAGACAGGTCGACTGTCACTGGGAGTTAATAGTCAACAAGCACTGATCACATGAGGGAGTGCTCAGTGAATCATCTCCGCTAGTAAATCTGTCTTCGAGGGAAACACACACACACACACACACACACACACACACACACACACACACACTCTCACACACACAAATACACACACATGCACGCACACACACACACACAAACTCACACATACACAAACACACACACACTCACGCACACACAAACACACACACGCACACACACACAAATTCACACACATGCACACACACGCACACACACACACGCATGCACGCACACACACACGCACACACACACACACAAACTCACACACACACACACAAACTCACACACACAAATTCACATACATGTACACACGCACACACACACACGCACACACACACACAAACACACACACATACACACATGCGCGCGCACGCACACACACAATGCAGGCTCTTCTGTGGTGGCTCTCCTACACCAGACTCACCTACACCCTGTCCATTAGTGAATAGTGGGGGCTTCTGTCTCCTCTCCTGGCTACCAGGTAGGGACACCTGGCAGAGACAGTCCTCAGGTGGGTTTGGAAGCAGTATGCAAGGTGACAACAGCAGTCCATGGGATCAGACAGACCTATGTTTAAAAGTCATCCCCACCACTCACTGGCCGCGTGGCCTTGGATTTACACATCTTATATTCCTTACCTGGCCCTTCGGGGTGCCATCACTTCCCCCCTCATTATTGCTGGTGTTTCAGCACCAGTTGAAGAGGAAAAAGCACACCTATTTCTTGGGTGAAGGTCAGGACTAAATAAATTGACAGTGTAAGGTTCTTGGCATAGAGAAGGCACTTGGTAAATACCTGGTGCTCTGCTCACCTTCCCCACAAAGACCAGCTCACCCTCCCCTCCTCCAGGAAGCCCTCCCTGACCGTACTATCCCCAAGGACCTCTCCCTCCCTGGGGTGCCATGGTACTGTTGGTCACTCACTGCCCTGCCCTAGGATAGGGCAATGTCTCCACGTGCCAGGATTTCCCAGCCAGGCTGGAACTGCCTGAGGACTGACTGTAGGGACCCCTGGGGTCAGGCCCAAGCCTCACTCCAATAGGCAATTAGCAGGTATGTGTCTATGGGCACCCAGTTGTCCAAGGAAGGCTTCAATGAAGGGAAAGTTCCTCACACGCACTGAGTCCTGACTATGGGCCAAGCACTTACAGCAATCCTGTCATTCCGTCCCTACAACAACCCTCTGAAATAGGGATGACTGATTCCATTTCACAGATGAAGAAACTGAGGCTCATGGCGGTGAGTGAGCTGCTTTCCAGAAGCCTTGCAGTTCAGAGGAGCAGAACCACAAAGGGAGGAGGAGAGAAGAAGGGAGAAGTGAGGGAGACAGAAGGCAGAGAGTCAAGCACAGAAGACAAATCCAGGTCCCTCTCTGTGGAGCTCCTGCTGTGAGTCACCGCTGGGCTGGCACTGACATGTGCCCCTTCGGCCACCATGCTGGAGGCATCTGGCACTCTTGGGTCTTGCTACACATTTTTGTTTATCATTCCCAGTGGAAGCCCATGAGAGAGTGACCATGGCCCTGACCTCTGCCCTGCCCAGCTGCCCAGTGAGTTTATCCTCAGATACAATCCAGTACCTCCAGAGAACCAGAATTGGAACTAGATTGCTTCCCTCTAATAAAATTTACAATGTATACAAATTCAATTACATCATTGTGTGTGCTGGCCGTGGCTGGAGGTGCCAAGGTCACTTACACACATCCATCATCAGGGTGCAGCGCGGGGGTGTGAAATTACCTCACGCCCACAGCTCAGAGGATGGCGGGGCACAGCGGGGACACAGCAGGCTGCCGATGGTGAGCGCTGGCCTCTCGGGGGACAGGCCATGTGTGCGCAGGCCTTGTGTCCTCCCTGCACCCAGGAGCGACAGGGAGCCCGAGTGGATGCACTGCCAGCCCCACCCACGGGGCCTGCGTTCACCCCTGCAGGCCTGTGGTTGGCTGAGCTTTCGTGGTGGTAGCTGTGTTGGTCCTGACCACACCACCTGCTCCTGTGCTGTGGTGGGAGAGGAGATGCGACATGCTGGGCCCCCTCCCAAGGTTTGCTATTTAGTCCTCCCCAAATCCTCACAGTGTAGAAGGGAGGCAGTCAGAGAAAGAAAGTGGGCTCAGAGAGCTTATGAAGTGACAAACTGTGCTTGGAACCCAGGTTTGTTGGGCTCCATCAGAGCCCATGCCAGGGGTTTGCTGAGTCGATGAAGGGAAGGATTACACTTCAAAAGAGAAGCTCAGGGAGGCCAGGGGGTGTTTCCAAACCCACTTTGTGATGATGAGATACACCTGGCTAGAAATAAATACTTTAAACAAGTACTTCCCCTTCCCCCCAGGGATTCTTATGATCTGGCAAGTCCAGTAAAGACAGGTTGCTAAGAATAAGCCCAGGACAGGGAGCAGGTGTAAACTCTGCGATCATTTGAAGGAAGCACTGGCCTTCTGCACGGGCTCCACCAGCCAGGCCTGGAGAAGAACAAACAGGCTTTAATTCTCCATCCACTGAGAGGCAAGTGACCACAGCAAGTCATTTAAACCCCACGAGCCTCGTGCTCCAACAGGCAGTGGTTCTCCAGTGTGGAACCCCGACCAGCAGTGTTGGCACGCCCTGGGGACTTGAGAAAAATGTACATTCTTAGGCCCCATCCCATACCTACTGCAGCAGCAACTAAGGAGCTGGGGCCCAGCCATCTGTGTTCTCAGGCCCCTTAGGGGGTTCTCATGCTGCTCAAGAGCACCCCTCCTTGAAGGCAGAGGCCCTCATGCACAGGAGGGCAAGAAAGCCAACTGGGGAGCTTCTACAACAATCCTGGAACCTAGGCCACACTCCAGCCAATGACACCGCCACTTCTGATGTAAATGAGGTGAGATGCAGGCCTCAACACACTTTTGAAGCTTTCCAGGTGACTACAGTGCATCCAGGTTGAGTGTACCATTCCCTGGAGATGACCTACACAGTGCTCGGGGGCATGGGGGCCCGGCCTGAGACGACCGACCGTGGAGAAACAGGAGTGCGGAGAAGTCCGACTCTCAGCTCCTTGCAGCCCTGCCTGTTGGGCAGGACCCAGCAAACATGCAGGTGGCATGACAAGGGCTGTTTAGGAAGATGCCAATGGCCATGCTAGAGATGGATCTAGAACTGACTGAAGGCAGGAAGGGTTTTCATCTTTGACTTTAATGGGACTTCATAAAAGTCTGTGATATTTCATCCAGTTCTGATTGTTTTGCATTCACCAGGAAAAAAAAAAGTCCCGAAGGCCTGCAAAGTTGTGCAAATTGCACATGCCACAAGATTGATGGCTTCGCCCAGCAGCCTCTCCTTGGAGCAATTTGCCATTGAGACCTCGGCTCTATCAAAGACCTTGAAGCTGTTCACGCCAGCAGCCGGGCCTGGGCTTTGAATGGGCATCGGAGCCCATGTTTCCTGTTCCCGTGCAGCTGGAGGAGGGAGGGCAAGGCACAGGGAAAGGGCCTGCCAGCCTCATCCCCAGCCAGGGGACACAAGGGGCTGCGTGGAATACAAGACAGTCCCAGAAGGCGCCCTCTGGGTGGGCGTGTGTCATGCTCTCTTCTTTCTTTGATGTCACTGAACCTCTGCCTTCTTGTTCACGCGGCTTTGTCTTCAAACCCCCAATAATAACAAGAGGGGTGACAAGGAAGCAGGCACCCAGCCCCAGGCACCGTGTGTCACCCTCAGAACATCTCCTCTCATCTCAGCCAAAGCTCAGGAGCTGGACTCCCCTTCAGACCCATTCTCCATGGAGGCTGACATCTACAGACTGCCTCGTCCAAGCTCCCTCGCCCTCTGGTCTGGCTGGGTTTGACCACGGCAGCACCAGGAGAAAACCGAAGGGCAGGAGGAGGGAGAGGCTGAGGTCACCGTTCCTCTGGCCTCCCCTCTGGTGGTCCCAGGGTGGTCCCCGAAACCTCTACACCGCGTCGCAGCTTCCACGGGCCTGCCTCTCCTCGGGAGCCACGGTCCTTGGCAGAGCGCAGTAACTGCTCCCGGTGACTTGCTCTCGCCCCCTGCCCTTGGCTTCCATGTTGCTAGTCCTGGGCACCTCACTATTCCTTACTGCTGTCCCTTTAACACACTTTTAAATCATGTGAAACTGCTGTGTTGGTAGATCAAAAATGGTCAAGTCACTAGCAATTTTATGTGGTTCCACCTAGTCAGCAGTCCCTTCCTTTACTCTCTTGGGACTGTTATTACACCCCTTTTACCAGTGGGGACATCGAGGCCTGGATAAGTTAAGGGTAGCTGTCTCCTGGTGCCTAACCCAGGACCCTCCTTTCGGTCAAACTCAGCGAGAGGGCAGGGGGCTTGGATGAAGCAGCCCCCGGAGCTCAGCCTCCTGGGGCTCGGACAGAAGAGAGGAGGTGGAGAAAGCATCTGGAGGACAGGAGGGGAGGAACAAGCCCACGTGCTCTTGGTGAAGATAAAAGGAGATACTGCAAGGGCCCGGGGGGGGGGGGGGTAGGGTGCCTGACCGCAGACCCTAAATCAAAGCCCAATTGTGTCCCCCAAGTCCGCTTGCTCCTTCTTCCCGGGTTCCTTCCCACCGTACTATACGACTTCCACTAAGACACCGTGACGCCTCCTGCACGCTGCCCGCTCCGTCCCCACAGGTGGCCCTACAGATTTAGTCCAGGATTTGGTACCTAGCACAGCTTTAGGAGATGATGGAACCACAGTTGGGAAGGATTAAGCCTGGAGAATGCCAAGGGAGGCGGCTGGGGTGGGGTCGCCTTTAAGGGGTCACTGGAGCGTTTGTGCCAGGGCATAACCCACCTTTTCCCCATGACTCTGTGAAGTCTCTGTCTGGCCACTGGGACCCTGCTGTGCTTCCCTCAAAGCAATGCCATCTACCTTCTAATGACATGCCCTGGCCCCTCACCTGACCTCCCCACACTCGTTCCTCCCCTGAAGGTACCAGCCCCCTCAGAGAGGCTGAGAAGATGAAATAAGAAAGCAAAGATCAAATGTGTAGCCCCTAATAAGCATTTAATGAGTGTCTGCTTCTAGTCCCTCATTCTGGAAATAGTATTTCCAACCTGGAGAAAATAATTGGTGGTTTAGGAATGGAGGCTAAAATTGTTTGTCACACATTGATTTTATACACCTCGGGTTAGAAAACTTGCCATAAAAGATGGTTTTCTTGATTTTATTATTAAATTCCAGAATTTTCTAGGCAATGAACTGCCTTCAGGAAGATGACGAAATCAGTCAAGGCTACCCAGAGGGGGTGAGAGATAAAGGCGACTTATTCTGGAATCTTTGGAGCTGGCGCTCTGCAGGGTGTGCTGGTCACTGAGCCCTTGCGGGGACACCTTCTGTGCCCCCATCAGAATTAACTCCCTATTCCCCGCTCCGACTGTTTCTCTGGCTCAAATCGCTGTTCCAGTTGGCACGTGCCTCCCCGAGGGATGGGGCGCCCTGTGCAAGGCCCAGCCCAGCGGGGACTCACTCCCGTCGGCTGGCCAAGCACAAGTGGTCACCCTAGGAATGAATGGAGGTGGCCAAACAAACACCGCCCAGGAGATGGGTCTGAGCGAGCTGGAGCCATGGGCAAGACTTATGGTGGGCCTCTCCCCCTGGGTGGGCAGGACTTATGGTGGGCCTTTCCCCCTGGGTGGGCAGGACTTATGGCGGGCCTTTCCCTCTGGGTGGGCAGGACTTATGGCGGGCCTCTCCCCCTGGGTGGGCAGGACTTATGGCGGGCCTCTCCCCCTGGGTGGGCAGGACTTATGGCGGGCCTCTCCCCCTGGGTGGGCAGGACTTATGGCGGGCCTTTCCCTCTGGGTGGGCAGGACTTGTGGTGGGCCTTTCCCCCTGGGAGTGGTGAGACTAGAGAGCTACTGCCTCCGCAAAAGTGGACACGGAGTTCCCCATCTCCCACTCCAGCTCTGAGGCCTTTAACATAGGACCACCCCCAGAGGAGGGGCTCAGCAAGCACCACCAGCTGATAGAGAGAGGCCCAAAAGGCAGAGGCAAGGATCCTGGAGCCTGAATTTACCCTGCCTAAGTTCACATCCAGCTCTTCTACTCACAAGCTGCGTGACCCCAGGCCATCTATTGAACCTCTCTTGGCCTCAGTTTTCTTATTTGTAAAATGGGGGTGAGAAGAGTTTCAATCTAATAGGGCTTTCTGTGAGAACCAAGTTAACATGTGTAAAGTGCGTGGCATGGTGCTGACCCCCGTAAGTGTTACATTGGTCAGTTGCCAGTCCTGTCGCAGGATGCTGGCCAACTCCCGGGGTCATCCTGTGTGTAGCCAGGACGTGGGCAAAGCCTTCAGTCTCACCACGGCTCACCCTGGGTTGCTGGCGTGACGCCTGAGAGCCACTGCGAAGCTTGAATGTTGCATTGATTCAGTCATGCAACTATGAACTAAACTAAATGACGTATCAGCTAAATGACGTATGCTCCACGGACAGCTGTGGAATGCAAGTGGGCAGTGGGAGTGACACTGGAACGGGCTGTTTTCATTTTAATAGCCAGGTATTTCTAATTTCCTCCTATCGATATTGGAGGCAAGAAATGTCAGCTTTCCACTTAAATAAATAATGACCATGTCGCTCAGATAAATTTACATCCCCTTAGATCACGATTCTTAGCCATATTCCCTCCTCCTCCTTTCTTCTCTCAGTCACCATGGGAACAGTATCCTCTTTAATTTTAATAACCATGTATTCCTTTATTTCCTTGGACCATTATTTAAGGCAAAGAATAATCATTTTTCATTTAGCGTGATGTCATAAGTTTCCTTCCTAAGTTAATTTAAATAAGTGAGTTAGAAGAAAATATTATGTAAACAAAAAGCACTGGTGGAATATTATATGGCAGTTCGAAAGAATAAACTAGATCTCTATGTATATCAACATGGACAGATAGTTAAGACATACATACAGCTGAATAAAAAGAATGTTGCAGAGCAATACACAGTAGGTACCAAAAATGTATACATATTTCAAGAAAGGAAAACATGTATTAAAATTGTAATATTCAATACATACGAATAACAAAAGATGAATACAGATCATGTTTGACTTCTGCAATTATAAGACGTGCTCCAAATGGTTACCATCTGTGTCCAGACACTTCTGATCACAACAAACTACTGCTTGAGCAATGCTGACCAAAGTGCCCACGTGTATCACTGCACATGCCATTTCAGTTTCTTCCCCAAGTACCGCCAGTGTAGCCAGTTTTCTACGTACACCACATCTTTAAGGTCTCCCTAGGTAGAGTCAAGGGGTGTTAAGCCAAGAGAACATGGGGAAATTCAAACAATGTTCTTGAATTTCAAGCGCCACTTCAAAATGGTCTTGCGTTTCTCCAATGACAACCGTGCTTCTGACATTTTCTTTGACTGTCCTACCTGTTGCATGGTGACGCTAGCATTCATTTGATTAATGCCATCTTTTAAGCAAAAGTCACACTACACATTGCTACTGTAATGCAATTCAACTTTGAAAAGTAATACATAGATAATATCTCTTAAAATGTGTGTACATTTTTTGGCATCCCTGATATATTTTGTGGCATCATTTCGGGAGAACTTAAAACATGCTCAAAATGCTACAAGATAGTGTTTCCCATGGGTGATGAAGGGGAGAGGAGGAGGTGAGGCTATGGTGAGACTGATGAACAAAAGAAACATAATTTATCAAAATTTTAAAATTTCATTTATTTTAAAAGAGATAAAGTGACTTGAAGGAACTATAACACCATGTTAGCAATCTGGATGGAAGCAACATGGATGTTTACTAAATATTCTTACCTTGCTTTTATAAATCTTTCAACATAAATGATGGTATAAATGGTATGTGGATATGCAAAAATCACCCAGAAGGGACAGCAGAAGGTGGGCAACAGCACGTGAGGCCAAGTTGGAGGGGTGCGGAAATAAAAGGCATGTCCTTGTCCTCACAGTGTCACATCTAAGTGGTAGGCAGAGACGGGAAATCTTCCTAGATCTGTGATGGAGGTGAGCTGGGAAAGTCCTCCTAAAGGAGGTTGTTAAGAATCTGGGCTGGCATCCCTCAACTGATCAGTGGATGAATAAGCTGTGATACACCCATACACTGGAATGTTCCTTGGCAATAAAGAAGAAACAGGCACTGATACGTGCTACAGCATAGATGAACCTTCAAAATGTCACACTATGTCAATGATGCCAGTCACAAAAGGCCACATATTTTTATCAAGGGACCAGAATAAGCAAAATTCAAAGAGATGGAAAGTACATTAGTGACTGTCAGGGCTGGGAGGGAAGGGAGTTGCGGGGTGGCACCCACTAATAGCTACTGGCTTCTTTTTGGTTTCAAATGCATAAGGAATCAAATGACCTTAATTGTGTATCGACTTCTAATGTGCATGAGGGTTTGCTGATGTTGTAAATGTCCTAAAATGAATTGTGGTGATGGTTACACAACTCTGAAATATTAAAAATTATTGAGTCATATTCTTTAAATTGGTGAATTCTATTTTAATAAAGAATTATAGAAAAAGTAAAGTCTCAGGGCTGGGGTTTGAATGGAACAGGAGAGAAGGGTCATGGCCAAGGGCAGCTCAGCCTCCTCCACTCTCTATATAAGCTGTTTCTGAGAATGCCGCAGACACCGTGGAGATGCAGACAGACAAAGCCGCACCTCTGTATAGGTTCTTGCCTGTAAGCTGAGAAAAACAATAAGACTGATGATTCAAAACAACACAGATAAGTTTTAAAAACTTTACAGTCAGGTCCAGAAGGTGAGGAAATGCCTTTCGGGCAGAAGAGAAGACATGTGCAAAAGCTCGGAAGGAAGGCAGACCGAGGCTTTGCAAGGACTCTGTGCAGGGTGTAAGTGATGAACAGAGGTGAACTGAGAGACTGGAGGGGCATCAAGAGCCCTTGGCCCTGAACGATGAAACCCCCACAGAGGTCCAGCTTTCCATCTTCCCTCCTATACCACCTACCCACTTCTCCATAATGTATGTGTATAACTGCCTTGCTCCTGGGATGGTCCTCCACAAAGATCTTTCTAAGGCAGAACTGAGTTCTCTTGCTGGCTCCCAACTTCTGGGACATGGAGAAACCAGGGGGTGCCTAGAAGCCTCTTCTGCTGACCCCCCAGTCTCTGAGAAACAAACACCCTGTGTATGTGAACCAAACGACCGCCTGTGCATGGAGATGGCCCTCTCAGCCCTGAGTTGGCTGTGTGTGGCCATGTAACCCTCATAGACAGTTGGGAAGCAACACTAAATAAACTGGCTTCAAGTCAGTTCATTAACGTCACACTCACAGTTGATAGATCTCAAGATGATAAAAACAAGCAGTTAGGTCTCCCCACTGCTCTCTGGACTTCACGTGATCAATGGAAGGGGTAATATACTGCATGGAGAGCTCACAGAAGCTCCGATGGAAGGTATCTCCGATCTGTGTTAGGGTGCCCTTCTCCATGCAGGCTGCCTGAGTTGGAGGACACTTATTTCCTTCATTTTTCACAGCCACTGGCCACAGGAGTTGAATGCCAAAGTGCCCTTTTCTTCCCTCATCTGCCCATCATGCTAGACATGACTGATTCACTACCGGGCCTGCCTAACAGCCAGAGCACACTCCACCTTGTAATCGTGAAAAATACTCTCTCCCCTCCACCGGGACTGTCACTGGAGCTGCATTATCAATAGCCTCCAAGCCAATACTTTATTCTTTATCTCTTGCCATTGGGTGCAAACTAAATAGAAGTAAAGGCACATTTGTAAAGTAATGTTCCATTTTCGTTAATCTCTTCAAATTGCTTGGCTACTCGAACTTTCTTTACACCAATGGGAAAAGCTACCAGTGCTGAATAAAACATTCAGACCCCTAGCAAAACCTGAATAAAGGGGGATCAGGGTGCTTGGTAGGGAATACTAACATGTGCACCTGTGGGGACATTAATCACTGGCCTTGCTCTTCCCATATCCCAGGCACAGAAACAGCACATGTGATGACACCAGGGGTGGGAATCTGCTCCTGCATGTAACACACATTGCAACGGCTCTGTTAGGTAATCTGACAGTATTAACCTGTGCAATGGATAGCCTGGCTTCTTGAAAAGGTTCTGACGGTTCCTTTGTTTGCACATTAGCTCCCCAAGAGTGCTGGCTAGAACTTCTGTGATGTGTTTCTAATTTAAATGATAAAGTGGAGCTAGAAAGCTCACAGATTGAGCAGCACAGTCTGTGTTAGGGTGAGGACAGCATCAGCTGTGTGCATGAGAGTACTGCTTAAGAAAGCCACCAGGACGGATGGGGAAAGAAAAGCCAGCTACAGAACATGGCTGATGTGCAAAGGGACACTCAGACCAGGAGACAGAAACTGTGGTGCTCACTGTTGATGGGGCAATGTTAGACATCACGCAAGCTCCCCTGGCACAGTGCCTACTTACAGGGATGGATCGTGAACTTTATTATGCAAAATAATGTTTAATATTGAGTTTTGATTTCTTAAAACAGTTTAAAATAAGGGAAAGAAAGCCCCATTTATCTAACTCAAAATAATGTAGACATTGTTGAAGATTTTTGATACTTAGAAGTTGCAGTTATGTTGCTTTTGATCTAGTTGATACTGTTTAACTCAGGTATTTGTCCTTATTTGGTAAATTAAATATTTAAAAATATATATGCATTTATATGTATGTACACACACCACTCAAGTACATCTATACACATGAAACAGAACTTTCCCCCAGAGCTTAATGCCCCTCTCTAAGCCTCTGGCATGGAGACAGAGACATCAGAACACTGTTGTGGAGAAGACAATCAATAGTGTTTTTAGGACAGGCCCTAAACCTGAATAAGGAATGCCATGCATAATTATAAAATAAACTGAAAACTCTAATTTATTTAAAAATAGTTCAGCATACTTTTTAGTATTGTTAGTATTAATAACACAAGTACTACTATGCAAGAGGTGGAAGTAGAAACCAGGAATATCTATAAGACAAGGAACAGAGAATTCAATAAAAAAACCTGACAGTAAATAGTGATGGAAGCAGGAGAGGAAAGAAATTTGGCAAACCAAAAGCCTTAAAAGGTCTCTCTACCCCTTGACCCAGAAATTCCACAGTTTACAAATCTATCTTAAGAACATAATCAGAAATTTACAACAAAGATTCATATCCAAGTATGTTCACCACAGCCACATTTACAATAGAGAAAAATGAGGATCAAAATATTCAGGAAAGGAGTTCCCTGATGGTGTAGTGGCTTAAGGCTTCAGCATTGGCACTGTCAGCACTGTGGCCTGGGTTTGATTCCCCGTCAGGGAGCTACCCACATACCAAAAAGAAAAAAAAAAAAATTCAGGAAAAATATGGATTAAATCATGATGTGTGCAAGTTATGGGCTTGCATT